>JARHVA010002031.1:1580000-1805000 GCA_037957365.1 Torreya grandis
TAAACTCATGATAAATAATAAAATATATTATTATTTAACCAATGTAATTTAATGTATTAAGGATACATAAATAACACCAATTAACCATTAATTATTCTAACAATAAATAAGTGGAGGAAGTTGGGGGCCAAAAATAATATTTTTTCCACAAAAATGTAATTTATAGAAAAATGTATATGGGATTTAAATAAATTTGTATATTATCGTGTACTTTTGGATTAGTAATTACTAAACCTAAACTATGCACATGCTAAAATTCATGTGTGTTATAGTGCATATATGTTATTTCTTTTTTACAATTAAAAAGGTTTCTAAGTTGCACAGGTTGAAGAAGTAAATGGCATAGATTGTATTTATTAAAATAAATGTTAATTGTAAGTTAATTTTTTATCCTTATATTTTAAATTTATTTTATTAAAAATAATAAACTAGGGCCACTCCGCATCTTCTAGAATTGGTATCATAGCTCTAGGAGTTGTCATTTAGAAGATAATTTTTCAAAATCTAATCTTGATAGTACTTATTCATTTGTAGGATTTCATTATTGAAACTAAGACTTTCAATGTGTAACTTTTATGACTAGTGTTTTTTTGGAAAATTTATAGTCTTTTTTAGGTTTTGGGGCCTTCTAGATTGATTTCTGACATTTTAAAGAGTTATAGTTGTGTCTAAATTATTTTCTTACAAACCTCACACCTTCCATAGATAATGAGATTTTTTTGAGGATATTGACTAACATATTTCTTTGTGAACCTAACTGTGACAACATGACATGATTTGGATATCACTTGGCCATAATTTATTTGATGATTAAACCAATTACACTGTTGGTTCAATCAAAGACATAATTTAGGTCAATTTCATTCTTGTTAACCTAATTAAAACTCTACAATGTGATTTGGTTCTTAAATGGTTCATTATTGGTTCAAATAGTGATTCATTATTGGTTCAAATAGTCTTACTTAGGTTTATAAGATTCATATTGGCACAAATTATGTTTCTAATTGAAGTATTCAAGTAATTAGTTTAATTAATGATGAATTAGGGCCAATTGATCTACAAGTAACATTATATAATTGAAATTAGGTTCTAAGGTCACAAATTGGCCTAAAATATCTCTCTCATTCAAAAAATTAAGTAATTGGTTCAATAAATGATGAAATTGGAGCTAATTAAGTCCTAAATCACATTGTACAGTTGTAATTAGGTTAATGGGGATCAAATTGACCCATATTAAACTAGTCAAGTAATTGGTTCAATAGGTGATAAAAATAAGGCTAATTGAGCCTTGAATGACATCATATATTCATATTTAAATTCATGGGTATCAAAATGGCATAAATTACATCCCTAATTGAACCAATCTAGTAATTGGTTTAATAAATAATGAAATTAGGGCCAATTAAGCCATAAATGACATCATATAATCCCATATGAGTTCATAGAGATAATTTAGCATAAATTACATATCTTATTGAATTATCAAGTAATTAGTTCATGTAGTGATGAAATTAAAGGCTAATTGAGCCTTAAATAACATTATATAGTTATAATTAGGTTCATGAGGCTTAATTTGACATTAGGTACCTAATCAAAACAAACCAAATAATGAATTTAATCAATGTTGAAATTGGGGCCAATTGAGACCTATATTTGATCATATAGTCACATTTAGGTTCATAGAGATAAAATTGGTTAAAATTGTTTCTTTGATTGATTTGATTATGTAATTGGTTGAATCAGTCATGAAAATGGGTCTAATTGAGCCTTAAATGACATTATACAACTAAAATTGGTTTCACATGGCTCAAATTGGTCCACATTATATCTCTAATTGAGCCAATTGAGAAATTGGTTTAATCATTGATTAATTGTGGTTGATTAAGCCCCAAATGACATTGTATAATCCCAATTATGTTTATTGGGATAAAAATGGCTCAATTTTCTATTCTAATTAAATAAACCAAGTAATTGGTTTAATTAGTGATGAAATTAGGGATAGTTAAACCCAAAATCATAATGCATAGTTTCAATAAGGTTCACGAGGCTCAAATTAGTCTAAATTATATTACTAATTGAAATAATAGAGTAATTAGTTAAGTAAAAAATGACATTAGGGCCAATTGTGCCCCAAATCACATTATATAGTATATTTATGTTCACATGGCCTAAATTAAATCCTTAAATAAACTAATCAATTATTTGGATCAATCAGTAATAAAATTAGGCCAATCAAATCCCAAATCATAACATATGGTCATAATTAGGTTCTTAAGGGTCAAATTAATCTAAATTAGATATTCAATTGAACTAATCAAGTAATTAGCTCAACAAATAAGAAAATCAAAGCAAATCGAGCCCTAAATCACATTATATAGTACCATTTAGGTTCAAATGGTTTAAGTTGGCCCAAATTACATATATGAATGAACTAATAAAGTATTTGGTTAAATTGATGATAAAATTGGTGCCAACTAAGCATTGAATCATAGTTTATAGTCACAACTAGGTTTATGGGGCTCAAATTGGCCCAAATTACATCATTTATTAAACTAATCAAGCAATTAGTTCAATAAATGATGAAATTAGGGCCAATTAATCCCTAAATACCATCATATAGCTATAATAAGGTTCATTAGGATTAAATTAGGTCAAATTACATATTTGAATGAACCAATCAAGTAATTAATTCAATCAATGATGAAAATGGGGCTAATTGAACCCCAATTTACAACATATAGTGGAAATCAGATTCATACAGATCACATTGACCCAAATTGCATCCTTGATTGAAATAATTACATAATTAGTTCATTCAATGCTAAAATTGGAGCTAATTAAGCCCTAATTCACATTTTATAGTCACAATTAGGTTCATAGAGATCAAATTGGTCTAAATTACATCCCCAATTCAATTAGTCAATTAACTAATTTAATAATCATGTCAATTTTTCTAAGTGATACCTAAATCATGTCATATAGTCACAATTAGGTTCATGGGTCAATTCATGATTTAATATCCTTAAATAACTCTCATTATTTGTGGGAGATGTGAGGTTTATAAAATTAAATTTTGACATGGATAGAACTCCTAAAAATGTTATTAATCAATCCAAATGGCCCCAAAATATTAAAAAAATAATAGTAATTTTTCCAAAAAGAAATGTCAATCACAAAAGTTACATCAAGAAAGCCTTAGATTCAATACTAACATTCTAAAAAAGACTACGTATTGACAAAATTGGGTTTTGAAAAATTATCGTATAAATGGTAATTTATGAAGTCATGAGGCCAATTCTAGAAGATACAAAGTGGCCCTAATTTATTATATTTATTAAAATAAAATTACACTTAATATTTGTAGACACCTCATTTTGGCTGTAACTATGTTCTAATTGGACTTCAAACTAATTTCTACCAAATAGATAAAATTAAGTTTAAGAATCATTGAAAGTCCCAATTTCATCTACACATTAGACATTAGTGCTCAGAATCATGTTGAGGCATCCTATTTAGTGTATTATACTATACACAATAGTAACCTCTTATAGATTTATCTCTAGTCAAGTTATGATGTATCAAATTGATAGATTGGCCTTTGGACCCATTAAGTGGGGCACTTAAACAATTCATAAAGTGCAAAGATGCTAAACATAATGAATTAACTAAGAAATTAGCAAAAATAAATTTTATAAAAATGAAATTAAAATAAAATTGAGGTCTGATGATGTCATCATTCCTCAAAGTTAAAGAATTGAAAATATCTCTATTAAAGCCTTAAATTCAAAAATGGAGATACATGCTTAATAAATTGGATATCTATCCCAAATATTAAATGCTTTTCCTCTCCTTTACTCAACAAGTGTTAAGCTAGACCTAATCACAGTTAAAACTAACATAAATGCACTTGGGTTAGGGTTAGTTTTAAAGGCTATAAATATAAGTGCCAAGGTCCTTCTAAAGAGAGATTTTTTGTTTAATGTTATAATGTTCAATTATTGAGAGAGAGAGAGAGAGAAGCATTCTTGTAACATTATAATGCATAAATATTGATAAATTGCTACATCAAATCCAAAACAAAGCCAAATTCAAATCCAAGCCAAATATTTCCAAGGTGATAAGGAAAGATGATGCAAGGAGCACCATTTTCAAATACTCTTTGATCACACAATTTCACACATTCCTCCATGTCCAACATGCAACTCTTGCTCATAAGGAAGGTAAATAATGCTTGTTTTGTCTTCCATTGTTAATTACTTGTATTGTTCTCTTGATCCTTGAGTATCTAGGCTTGAGGTGTTATATTCTTAGTGTGTTTTTATTTGGTTTTTATCATAATAACACTTGACTAACTCCCCTCTTGGATTCCTATGATCACATAATGGCATGCCCAATGGGACCACACACCCAACATGCATACATGGAGCATATTTGGACCTCTTTGGAACCAAGAAGCATTCATTTTAGACCTTAATTTATGTATTTTTATCTAACTTTATTATATTTGTATTTTGACTATTGAACTATGAATTGATGACTATGAATTCAATGAGATAAACTACAAAACCATTGAGTCAAACTACATAATCATCCTAGAGAATTATAAAATTATCCTAGTTTGAACTTGGCTCTGTGAAAATATGAAATAGGAAGAGAAAATTGTGAATTTATAAAGGAAAATTATGAATTTGTTCTACAATTTTTAGGGTTTTTCTTATTTTATGAAAAATTATGAATTCATTGAGTTTAAATGTGAAATCATCCATTTTTATTATGAAATTATTCTTTTATTCTCTATGTTTTCATGTTTTTCTTGACTATTTATGAATTCAAGACACTTACTATCAAAATCATACAATCTAATTGTGAAATAATTTGTTCTATTATGGTATTTTTATTGAAGGTTTGAGATAGTTGAGAAATCATAGAAGAAAGTTGAGAAATTGCAAACTTGAGTTATGAAATCATAGAGTTACGAAATTGTAGACCTGAGTTGTGAAATTATAGATCTAAGTTATGAAATTACAGAGTTGAAAAATTATTGGCTTGAGTTGAGAAATTATTTACCTAAGTTGAGAAATTATAGAAATGAGTTGTGAGATTGTAGAGTTTTGAAATTACAGACTTGAATTGTGAAATTGTAAAATAGAATTATGAAATTATTTTGAAATAGCAAAATCAATTACTATAAGTTTGTTTTTATATGCTTGAAATTTTTCATAGTTCATCGTATACTACATAACTTTGAAATCATTTTAAATAGTTATTTTTTTTATTCAGCTAGCTTTTAGGATTTTCACTTTGGCTTAAAGCACAAATTAATCCACTAACCTTGTTTGCAGAAAATTAAACCAAGAAAGAGGAAGTTTAAGTGTTTTTAATCAATTTTTCCATTTTACAAAGTTAAAATTCACAACCAAAGTTAAAATTTATTCACATTTGGTTAAAGTGCTTAAAAATCACTTAAACTTTTGTCTTTTAGCATTTCCAAGCCTTTTACAAGTGCAAACATGGCCAAGGGGCTAAAAATTTCAAACACATTTTAATTTGGTGTTATTAAAAAGAACTTAAATTATAGTTAGAGTTATTAAGAGCATTTTAATTTTTTTTTATTATTTAGATAGTTTTAATTACTTAGATTAAATTATTTGATTTTGAAAAACACAAACTTTAGTGTGTATGCTCTCCCCCTTCCCCTTTAGAGAACTCAGGTGACTAAAAAAACTTGGTTTTTTTACCATTATTTGTAAAGTTATGTTGAAAATAATGTCATGTATGCTCTCCCCAAGCTCCAAGTGAATTGGGTGAGTCAAAAATGAACTCTAAAGTCTTTTATTTTTAATTTTTTTTTCCTTTTTATGCATTTGGTTTGTGGATGGGAGTTCATCACCTCCCCATGAGTTCTTTAGGGGTGCATTGAACTAAGGATTCATCTCCTAGCATCATACCAATCTCACTCCATGATAGGGAATATAAATCAAGGCATGTGATACTTGGGATTTCCAAGCATTGAGTGGCTAACCTTTCTAATCCTATTGAAAACTTGGGTTAGGCCTTGCTAAACATTAGACTCTACTAAATATTGCATGGATGGAATAGCTATGCAAAGGAATAGAACCTTGCATAATAAGTTAGAAGGTATAAACATAATTCACATGATTGTGCTCTTGTGTTAGCCACATTTGGGACCATCTTATTGAAAATATTGTTATTGATGTCAAAGCTATATGGACGAGATTATTGGAAAGATGATTATCATTAAATAGGACATCATTGGTCCAAGAAAAAGGCTAAAGGCCACTAATCAATCCTTCATAATAGTGCTAGATTTATCACTTTAATGGGATGACCCATGAGAAATTATTTAGTTAATATTTACCTATGCAAAATGTGACTAACTATGAGGTTTTTATGAAGAACATCTATTATATTTTAATATGAATGCATGCTGGTCGACCCTTACCTTGATTAGTGCCACCTTGGAAGAAGATATCTCTATTCATAGATTCACCCCACTTGGGGGATTTAAAAATAAATTAAATGTGTTTTAGTAAGGCTACCCCCCTTTTAAGGATCACCTCTCTTGGGTAAAGAGGCACATGAAATGGTATATAAATAATATGAGATGAGAGTAAATTTTATAAGTAAAAAAAATTTAAAATTATTCCAATAAAAGTAGATTTTTTAGTGTGGAGTATAGAAGATACATTATAGAAACACCAGTAGATTTGAGGTGAATAAAATATTAGAAGATCACTCAAGGCAAATTTTGAAGGAGATTTATTCTCAAGAAGATAAGACTTTATTGAGATATATGTTGATGAATCATATTTGAGAGGTTGGTGCCTTATATTGAAGAGGTTGGTACCTCATATTAGAGATGTTGGTGCCTTATATTAAATAAATGGGTGTCTCTTGCTAAGTTGGTGACTAGTGATGGTGATTTGTGTCTCCAGTAGGTTGGTGCCTACAAATTTTGTAAGAGAAGTTTATATTGTGGTTTTCTTCCTAGAAAATATTTCCACACAAATCTTGTCTCTATATTACATTATCTTATATGAATGGTGTAATTATAATTATTAAGTTTTATTAAGTAAAATATTAACTTTTACTAATTCATCCCCCCTCTTAGTATAATTTTATGCTTAACAACTGATATCAGAATTGGTTCCTTAAAAAATGGTCTAACCACTAGAAGGTAGATCTCAAGAGCACACATGGCCTGTCAATAAGGATTTTTCTCAAATTGAGCTCTATTATTTGATGGAAAAAACTATGCATTCTGGAATGTAAGGATGAGAACCTATTTAATGGCTCTTGGATTTGATATTTGGAAAACAATAATAAATGGTTATACTACTCCATCATCTCCACTAATAGATCATACTAGAAAGAAAGCCAATGAGAACAATGCAAATGTTATGAATGCAATCTTGTGTGGTCTATCAAAATTAGAGTTGGTCAAGGTGATACATTGTAAATCAGTGAAATAAATATGGGATAAACTTAAGAACATCTATGAAATATATGATAAAGTTAAGAAAACTAAGCTTCAAACACATAGAATATAATTCAAAAGTTTGAAGATAAAAGATGAAGAAAACATTGTAGCCTATCTGCTTCATATGGATGAAATTATTAACATTGTCAGAGGTATTGGAGAAAATGTTGAAGATGCAATGATAATACAAAAATTATTAAGGTCTCTTCCCTTGAGATTTGATGCCAAAGTCTTTGCCATCAAATAATTAAAAAATCTAGATATTCTAACGATGGATGAATTACATGGGATCTTCACAGAATATGAAATGAGGATCAAAAAGGATAAATCATCTAAATGAGAAGCAACTTAAAATCTTCAAATAAAATGAATAATAAAGATCCTGAGCTAATAAATAGTTACAATAATGAATTAAATAAAGAAGAGGCTCATTTTGTGAGGAAGCTAAAGAAAGTATCCAAAAAGTACAAAGGTAAGTTTCCTTTTAAATTATTTAACTATGGAAAGGTAGGATATTTTGAGGCCAAATGACCATATGCATAAAATGAAAATAGTGATATAAAAGAAAGATATTTTAAAAGCACAAGAAAAGCCTCTATTATAAAAAGGAAACTAGTTCATCTGAAGAGAGTTTCTCCACTACTAATAGAGAAGAGATCTTATTCATGTCAATAGAAACAAAATATGATATCTTGGAAGGTGAATACAAATAAAAAGAAGAAAAGGAGTCAAAAGGGGAAGAGAATGTTAAAATAGATGGAGAAGTATATTTGGAAGAACTCATTTTTTCCCTAAGTTAAATCAAGAAACTTAAGAAGAAGAACTTGAAATAAAAATTACAACTTCAAGAAGACTATGAATCTAAGGCAAAAATGTCACAAAGTCTTGAGGAATTGGAAAATATGATCATCAACCTCAAGATTCAACTTGAATAATCAAAAAGGATTAAAGAGGAGGTGAGAATCCAATTAAAAAAAAGGAATAAAGTTGTGAGAGGATAGAGTCTAAAATTATTTTATTGAGGAAAGAACTAGAGAAAATAACCACTAAGCTGAACAAAAGCCTCAAACTTGAGAAGAGTACCGAGATGTTAGATGATGTCATAAATGGAAAGAGGTCACCATTTATAAAGACTGGTCTTGTATATAAATAAAATTAGATGGCCAATAAATGAGATCACAAAGAGCCACCAAAGAAGGCAAATGAGGAAAAGACAAAAAGATATGTAGATGTTATCAAAAGTCCTATCAGCAAGAAGAAATAGAATCAAGTCCCATAGAAAATAGGCAATCCTCCAAAAGATAATAAGGACAAATTTAGAGAATCCTTTCCTCCAAGGTAGACACACATGACTAGGTTCTAACATTCTTTATTTGGTTATTAATTTTCATGTAATCACTTTGGTCATAAATAAATAGACTATAGGAAGTGCACAAGAAATTTTTGTTGGAACAAGAATAGAAGTACTTATGGGTTTGAAAATAAGAAATATAATTCATTTGCTCTTTTAATATATTACAATGTCATATGTTATAAGTGAAACAACTATGAACATATAACACACTTATGTAGAAGTGGTTTTATGAAACTTCCTAACTAGAATTTGAAAGTGGAAGCCATGAGTAAACAAAAGGAATAAACTTCAAAAGTATGGAAAAAGAAGTAGAAACAAGAAAAGAAGTAGAGATATATGTTTGTGTAAACTAAATTTCATGCACAAAAGGTATCATTAAGCTCATAAGAAGTAAAAATATAGGGGGATCTAATCATTACATTATCTTTTAGCTCTAATGAAAAGATAGCTTAAAGGATGAAGTCTCACATAATATTTGAGAGAGAGAAGATATGGTTGGAGAGAAGACAAGAACATGAAAAAATTGAAGAGAATGGATGTTTATCTTGATATATTTGTGGATTTAAGTATAATAAACATCCCTTTGCCATTGATGTCAAATGGGGAGAGTTACAACAAGGGGTAGATTTACAGATAGGGGGAACATTTCATAATGAAAGAGAGAAGTATTTTGTAAGGTTTTAATCAGTGACAAAGGGGGAGATATTATTGGAAGTATTTTAATTGATGTCAAAGGCATATGGATGAGATTAGTATCAAGATTATTATCATTAAATAGGACATAATTGGTCCAACAAAAAGGCCAAATACCATTAATCAATCCTTCATAGTAGCATTGGATTTATCATTTTAATGGGCCCACCCATGAGAAATTATTTAAATTAATATTTACATATGCAAAAGGTGATTGACTATGAGGTTTTTATGAAGAACATCTAGTATATTTTAATATGAATGCATGTTGATTAACCCTTTCTTTGATCAATGCCACCTTGGAAGAATACATCTATATTCATGGAGTCACACTTCTTGGGGGATTTAAAAATAAATTAAATGTGTTTTAATGAGGCTAACCCCTTTTAAAGGATCTCCTCTCTTGGGTAAAGACACACATGAAATGGTATAAAAAGAAGATAATATGGGAGTAAATTTTATAATAAGAAAAAATGTAAATTCAGTCCAATAAGAGCATATTTATGAGTCTGGAGAATAGAAGATACATCATACAAACACCAATAGATTTGAGGAGAAGAAATATTAGATCACTCAATGCATATTTTAAAAGAGATTTATTCTCAAGAAGATAGGACTTTGTTGAGTTATAGGTTGGTGCATCATATTGGATAGGTTGATGCCTCATATTAAAGAGATTGATGTCTCTTGTTGAGTTGGTGCTTGGTGATGGGGATTAGTGTCTCTAGTAGGTTGGTGACTACAAAATCTTTGTATAGTTGGGATTGGTGTCTCTATTAGGTTGGTGCCTACAAATTTTATAAGAGAATTTTATATTATGGTTCTATTCCTAGAAAGTGTTTCTACATAAATCTTGTCTCTTAATTTTTTATCTTATGTGAATGGTGTTATTATGGTTATTAAGTAAAATATTTAACTTATACTAATTCACCCCCCTTTTAGTATAAGTGTGTGCTTAACACATTTAGTACGTTAAAAAATTATATATTTTTAGTCAACCCCACTTTCCATAGAATTTCTTTTTAAATGTTGATTGCTCCTCAATCTAAGTCTGTTCCATGTACCAACGATTGAGAGATTAAGGGGGGAGTAAAAACTCTACCTACACCTATTCTTTAATTTTTGGATTAACACTTAATTTATCACAAGTATTGGTATATCAATGGAAACTTTGGTACAAGCTACACACACCCATATTAGTTATATGGATAGGATGAGCCATTTGTGTTACTTTTATTTTCTTTGATTTACATATGTGTTTTGAGTCTAGAATTTGTTTATTTGTCACAATTTGAAATGAGTCATAACCATCACATGTTTTCATCACACTTTTGCCTAAGAAGTATTATTCTTCCCATTTGGTGTCACACTTTTGACTTAAACTTTTTATCCTAAATCATTTGTGCGTGTTAATTATTTAAATGGGGCATCATTATGCTACTTGTTTAATCCCAAACATGTGTCTTGGATTTTTAAATACAAAATCATTATCATGCCTTTTTATTGAAGAGGTACCATTATGCTACTCATGTTATTCCAAAAATGTTTCCTTGTTTTAAACTAAGCTCAAAACCATGTGTACCTTTGGTCTAGAAATGGTGTCGTTATACTTTCTATTTGGGTTAAGGATGTTTTCCATTTGAAAAATCCAAGTATTTTAAACCAAATTTAGAATTTTTATTATGAATTTTAGATTTAAAATTTATTTTTATACACCTCAGTCTTGCTTAATTTTGGCTTGGGTGTTTACCTCTTACCTTTGAATTGTGTAACTTAGACTAATTCCTTAATTGATTTAAAGACTCCTTTGCTTAGACCTAGGAAATGGTTTATTTTTGTGTGACTTGAGTGGATTTGTTGCCCTAAACTAAGGTAAAAACTCTCTTTTTAATTATATATTTAAGCATGATTAGTTTACATTGGAGTCTTACTTATCACTTGGGATTGAATGATTTACTCATCGCTCTTTTTTTTATTACTATAGATTGACTTTGCTAATTATTTTTAGGCATGTTTCTAGAGTGAATGTTTTCATACCAAGGTCAAGTTTGTTTCAAATCCATGTGCCAATATTGAGTCAAAGTACTTTGAATTGTTTGCCTTAGAATTTAGATTGATTTTAAGTTTGTACCTCGACCTAGTTTGCCTTTTTAAGTAAGCTTTGTGCCCTCTTACCAAAGACCTAGCATTTTTCATTTTAGACCTAGAATATATTTTTTCAAAACACTTTTCCAAGACCAAGATTCAAACTTTGCCTTAAATTTGACCATCTATGTGAAGGACCTTAGAGTATTTTGAGAACAAATTTTTTGTTGATATATTTTGACAAGAGATCTATTCGAGGCCAATTTTTAAACCATTTGTAGTAGTAAACCAAGTTGTCCATCTATTTCAAGTTTCAAGACATGACAAACACCAACCAATATTTCTAGACCATGTTTCAAGTGTTTTGTGGACTTTAGACCATTTTTACTCATGATGAATTATTCATGGGTTTGAATATGCCTCACTACACATGTAGTGGGTTCATGTACAATCCAAATTGCTAAATCATAGTCATTAATGATGCCTTTATTCAAGAAGCATATGGTGATGACGTATTTTTTGAGATGGATCCATATCCCCCTAGAAAAATCAATGTGGAATAAGGCCAAGATCTATTAGCATAATACCTAGTTAGTATACCTCTTTATCTAGGGTAGGTACAAGAATAAATAGTTTAATACCTTGCTAGTGTGTCATCTATCGAAGAAGTACAATAATAGCCTTAGTAAATCACCATGACATCAACTTATGACCCATACTTGTTCGATCATCACTTGATTAAAAATAAGGATTAGGTTTTGGTTAGATCCATAGAGGTAGGAGCCAAGTTTCCATAAAATTTTCCTCATGAAAATTTACCTAATCTAGTTAGAGTGCCTCATAATATACCTTATACTAGAACTATCGAACAAGCCTCTACTAGCTACCATCATGACCTCATGCTAACGTCAAACCAAGATACAAATTTTATTGCAAAGGGAAAGGGACCCATGTAAGACCAATTTATGTAAATAAAATAAGCATATCAAACTTATCTTAATCTAGCATAGAAGTTAAATGTTATGGCCATATCAAATACCCTGCTTATAGATTTAACTCTTTCAACACGAGTGCCAATTGATTTTTTGGGTCATAATAATATAAATTTGGACCCATTTTCATAAATTGATTTTTTAGGTTACATTTTTAATTTCCCATTCATTGAGGAGGTAAATGTGGCTTCTATTCAGGACCATGTGCCAAACACAGTGGATAACACACAAGTGTCTTCCAATTGAGGCCAAGGTGGGTTAAATATACCATAAAATAATCCAAAACAACAATTTCCTCTTTCTAATACCATGAGTGGTTCAAAATAATAGGGGGAAGGAATGCCTAATTCCCAACCATAGAAATTTAATCCCAATCCTCAACCAGTTACTTCTTCAATGACATAATAATAGAGGATAACTAACTAGGCCTTACCTAATGTCTTACCCCAATAAGTGGTCAATATTACCCCACCCCAATAGGTGATGACTAATATTTGTGTCCATAGATACAAACTAATTTTACACATTATCAAAGTTATAACACTATGCCACCTCAATAGGTAGCAACAAATGTTACACCTTAACATGTAACTACAAATGTTCCACCATAAGAGATGCAGATAAATGTGCCTCAACAATTGTAGCTATTGTAATGTCAACAATGCATTTCTATTAGCCAATGAAAAATACCAAACACATAACAAACATCTATTTCACAACATGTGTTTTTTAACCAAAGAGGTGCCAACATCCAACAAATACCTATTAGGCAACCATTGTCTTTTACCCAACATGTGCCATATATTCAAAGATAGGGCCTTAGTCAACAACAAGTACTTTTTATAAAACTAATTTTTAATGGTAAATATCAAGTTCTTAATCAAAATTATAAAGAAAAATACCTTTTATAAATCCACATACTCCCATCACAACCTTAATTCCCTCAGACCCAAAGCTATATCTTAAATCCAAACTAGAACATTTACCAATAATGCATGCAATATCAATAGCCTAATTGATGTAGGGGCATTCTTTAGGTATGAAATCATGTTGAAAATTTTGGTTTTAAATAGTATAAGAAGTTTTTTATATTGGTTTAAGGTCTTTTAGAGTCATTACTAGTTGTTTAGGTAGTTCATAATTAAAATTGTTGTGTTTCCTACCAAAAACTTATTTAAATATTTGAGCTATTGTGATCCCTTTTAAGGGACTAGAGAATATTTTTTATAATGGTTTAGATGTGATGAATGTGTATAGGAAATTTTTGGAGTAATGTAGGATCCTTAAGTCTTAGTAGTCTCATATGACATGGTTTTGGCATATTAGATATGTTGCAACTAAAGGTTTGTTCAAGACTCCTACGTGGAGAAAACATCAATAAATATTTATTGGATGGTTATGGAGGTGTAAGGTCTATATTTTTATAGTTTTATAGATATTTTATCAAAGTATAATAAAGGAGAGAGCAATGAATAAAAGGAAATGTTGTTAAAATTGTCTCTACTCTTAATACTCTATGTATATCTTCATTTTTTAGTGTTTTCTGATATGGACATGTTATGAAATTGATTGTGCATGATGATTTAAAATGGAAAGAATTAATTATAATATTATTCTACTAATCTCTAGGATAAAAATTCTATTGATAGACCCCTTGTTTTTTGGTAATGATTCTCAAGTAATATTGAGCCAAACAAAATTCTAACTATATGATTTTGTTCAATGTCTTAATGTTGTTTGAGGATAATAAGTGTGGATAAAGTTAAAATTTGTTGTCAAAAACTCTAAATGAGGATTATATTTTAAAAAGGGATTCATACATTTTAAATTAGTCACCTTGGCACCTTAAAAGTGTGTATTTGCAAAGATTTAGGATAGAACTTGTGTGTATGTGTGTTTGAGGGTACAAGGGTATTAAGTGACTTATAACTCTTATAAAAGTGTCATTAATAATTTAATAGAGGTAAGAAAGGTGTAATGTTACATATTGATATCCTTGATGTCAAGTAAAGTCTTGACTTGCAAATTGTAGAGTTAGTCTTGAAAACCAACATAGTTTACTGTGTTTTGCAATATGATCCTATGATTGTATTGATAATGGAATGGAGGCACTTATATATAAAAATAATGATGAATATTATCAAATTTTTTTGGTAGTTTATTATATTGATTTGAGTATTGGTTTCATTGTTCCTTTTGTTGGAGAATCACTATTTGATTACCAAACAAAGATACTACCCTATTGTGTGTTTTTTCTTTGCATAGTCAAGTGAATACATGAAGGAAAGTACAACCAATTAATCAAAAAAAGAATTTTAGGAATTAGAAAAATTTTATGATGGTGTGATAGGTCACAATCCATATTTACAGAGTCAATAAACCATTTGAAACTTTCACAGTCAAATTTTTTATGGTCTCGGGTTGAGACAAGGGCATTCAAACCCTAAATTAGGGTTTTAACTGTAGAATAAGTTTCCACCAACCAAAAAGTACCAAAATTTTTTATTAGTTTTGTTTTATCATGACATAATATATTTTAGTGTTTTCAAATGTGCACCCACATTGTTTTATATGTTTTGGTAATATAGGTTTGTTACAAGGCTAAATAGGCCTAATTAAGGTTTGGGAGAGTTGAGTAACAGGGTATGCATGTAGTAAATGGATAAATGGATGATATTGGAGCTATGAAACTTAAATATGTCCTATAAAATGATATCAATTTATTATTGTAGTCTGTATATTCTCTAACCAAAGTGGTTTACCTAAAAACAAGGCTAGTAGGAGTCTAAGGAAAGAAAGGAGCTTGTTTAAAGAAAGTGAGTAAGGGTTTGATTTAGTTACATAAAAAGGTTACTAATAAGTGTAAATAAGTTTTATAAGTAAGGATAAGGTATTTTTGTGACTAAAATCATCATTGAGCTTGTTTTCCCATACAAAGTTTACCTTGGCATTAATAATTTGTGAGAGCACTAAGAAGGTTTAAGAGAGCACATGAATGAATTTTGATTGAATGGAATAAAAGTTTTATGATAGGATGTTAGGATTGTATATATCACTAAAAATAGTGTGGTACTATTTTATAACTTTCATATTCTAGAATTCAAAATAAGAATCTATAAGCTACAAGTCCATACAAGGAGGAAAAAAATAAGATAGTGTGTTTGTGTTGTACATCATTTGGTATCAGAGCTGAAAGATGCCTTGGGTACAGGTAGGTAGAGGATATACAATGATTAATATTTGATATTATTTAAGATGTTTGTGAATATTGTAATAAATAAGAATGGAAAGAGATAAGGTGAGTGACAAGGTGCAAGGTAGAGCAAAGAAGGAGAAGGCAAGAAAATAATACAATTCATAACAAGGTATGATTGTTGATTTGACATAGTGATAGATATATTTTCTTAAGTGATTTATATTTGGTTATTGATGTGAATGAGAAGAATAAGTGAGAACTTGGAGAAAATCAATAGGTGAAGGTAGACAAAATAAATATTATGTGGTAAAGAAACCCAAAGCCAAGAGAAGTTGAAAAATAATAGTGAGAGATATTGATAGGTCAAAGGATAAATAGCTCAATAGAGATCTTAAGAAAATAGTGAACAGTCCCTACTAAGGACAAAAAGATACTCCAAGAGAGATAAAAATAATAGAGGTGACCCAACTGAGGTCAAGTAGGCAAGTGTGGAAAAGAAACTTGTCAAGAAAGAGTGAAGGAAAGAAAGGAAAGGGAATGATGGGCTTGATATAAAAATATTGCCACAAAAAGATGAAAAAGAAAGTACACAATGAAAAGTTTATATGGATAAGGATATTGCAACATTAAGTAAAGAGTTAACAAGTATGGAAGAAAGATTGAAATAAATGATGACAGTATACAAAAGGAATTTTAGTATTAAGATCAATAAAAGAGTACATTATGCATTTAGGGATAAGATGGAGGATAGAAAGGTCTAGCAGGCAGTTATGCACATGAAATATTAGCTATAGGAGATCATTTAAAAGTTTGAAAATATGAGGACAAGGAGGATGAATGGTCAAATGAATATGCAAACACAAGCTTATGTTATCTTGAGATAAGTAAATAGTTAGATGATAGGGCAAAAATAGGTGAAGAAGTGCAAAGCTTCATTGAAAGCATCTAGAAGGAAGAGTTGATCCTAGAAGAACTTGAAGGGTCAAAAGAGGTAAAAAAATGTGTTGAATATTCTAATTTTGCTAATGTACATGAAGATTTGTAGGAGGTGGAAGAATAAATGCATAAACTAAAGGATAATGCTATTGGTCTAGCATCAAGAGTGTTGATTATAGGCCATAAGGAATTGGTATAGTAGGAGGAAGAGTTGGAATCAAGAATTTAATCTAAGGAGACTATTTCAGCCCAAGAAGGACAAGACAAGTCATCTCATAATCCAATTTTCTCAAGTGAGTATGTGAATTAGTTGTTTATAAGTTTGTCTAAACATTTGATAATGATTTCTAGTAATGAATATATACAAGGATTTGTGGATAAGGTTAATGATATGAGGAATTTTGTTGGATAAGAAGAGGAGGATAATGGTTTGATGAATGGACATTAGGTCTAAAAAAAACAAGGAGTTGAATCACAAAATAGTGATCAAGAAGTTAAGAGGCAAGAGAATGAGTATGGGCAGCAAGTTAAGCATCTAAAACAAAGTGAATTATGAAAATAATAAGAGAAAGTGGAAAATAAGGTAGCATGGGTAGAAAAGATAGAAGTGGTGAAGGAGGTGAGCAAAGAAGATGTAAAGACAACTACACAAGAAATCCAACAAGAAGACAAAGGAGGTTTTGAATAATTTACATATATGGCATGGTTGAATAAGCCTTCAATGTAGGTTCAAGGTAGAAAGGAATATGTTTTATTTTATTGTTCCCAAAATCTATCACTTATTTTTGTGGACAACATGTCGACCATTTTGGTTCTGCAGGCCAAAATGTTCTCTTCCTTTATCAAAAAAAATTATGAGCAATCGAGTTTTTCAGTCACACAAGCCTTTTCAACTTAGGAAATCACAGGTTCAATAGGAAGGATTTCACAAGGAGAAGTTCAAAAAACACTTAAGGCATTCCATGAAAAAATTGTAAGGAATGAACCATTTAACCCCGCTTCAAAGAGTTTAAATGGTTTAAAAGAGCTCAACTAATATGGAACAAATCACCGAACCAATGAACCATTAAACCATTGAACTTTGAAAGGTTCAAAGTGGTTCAAAGGTTCAAATGAGTCCAAAAGGCTTCAAAGAGTTTAAAGGGTTAAAAGTTCAAAGTTTGAATGAATGGTTCAAATGGAAGATTCTAGAGGAAAGTTTAAGCAAATGGTTTAAGCAAAGTTCTAGAAGAAGGTTCAAAAGAGTTCAACGCTTCAACAAGTTCAACGAGTTCAAAGTTCAAAGTTTAAAGTTCAATTAGAAGATTCTAGAAGATGTTTCAAGTGGAAGATTTCAAAGGAAAGGTTAAAAAAATGGTTTAATGATACGTTGAACTCCTTAAGAAGACTAAGTGAACATGACTCTATGTCGAACATAAAATATTGAACTGCCGAATTGCTCGATGAACTTTGAACCATTGAACCATTGAATTGATGAACATCAAAAGGTTCAAAGGTTCAAGGTTAAAATTGGTTTAAGCAACCAATGACATCCCCAAAATTTTCAAATTTAGGGTAATGAAATAACTATTGATTTTCAAAGATGTACACCTGGGAATAAACTCAGCAACTAGCCAAAGGAGCTGAAAGAGCTAGTAGAAAGTGAGAAAGAGATCCTGAGAGCTCAGATCACTAGGAAGAGACAAAATGTAATAAGGAAAGAGGGAATATTATAGGAAATCTATAAATATCTACATGAGAGTTATTCCAATAGGTGGAATAGTCCACCAGGTGGACATCAAAGAGTGCAAGCATTCAAAGGTGAGGCCTATTTTTATTCAACGAAGTAAAAGTGAATGAACAGCTATGTAGGTATCCAAAAGAAGACCAGAAAACCCATGCTTTGGGGAAGACATTTGAGATGATAAAAATGCCAAAGTTAAGGTTGATGCCCTATTCCAGCATGGCCCCTTCATATAATTTTAAATGCATTCAATATAGCATGGGTCATTTCATGAAAACAAGAGCCAAAGTCTTCCTTTGGTTGCTATATATTATAATCTCTTAGTTTGTATGAGGGAGATCTCTCTGTTATCATAAGCAAAACTCTTCCCAAATTGAAAGGCATTCTTGAGACTTTGAGATTAGATTTTTAATCATAATTTGTCAAGTGAATGAGAAATCAAGTGACCTTTTAGACTTTGTGTTGAAATAACTTGTGTTATCTAGGAAATTGTTCTTATGTCTTTTTCTTAAATAAAATCTTGTCCATTTAATCAAATAAGTATAACTAGTGGAAATAACCTAGAAGGTGTCTTGAAGCTAACTGTGGGAGACTTTATGATACCATAATTGTCTTTAGTTTGTTCATTGTGTGTTTTGTGTTTTACTGCAAAGGATATTAGAGAGACTTTGAGCTATGTTTTTCCTTTGTAATATTTTGCTCTATTGTAATTGAAGTGGAGATTTTGTGTTACACTTCATTCTACTATGTTACTTCATCCTAAATCAGTGGGAGGAGCAATGAAAGACTTTGTGCTTTCATGTGTTTCTTGTGGTTACAGTTACTACCCAGAAAGTCTTCCTCTGGTTTTCTAAACATTATTTATAAAAGAAGAGAAATGTCTTCAAGAATTACCCAAGAATTCTCCTTTTATTTGTGAACATCATCTCTAAAAAAAGAGAGTTGGATGGTGTGATTTCACCACTAAGTCTATTTTTAGTTTACATTAGTATATAGTATCTTATAGGGAACCTCCCCTTGATGAGAGGAGAGATTTATCTCATTATGTTGTGGTAAACCTACACATTTTGTAGATTAAATCTCTTTATGTTGAGGTTGATATACTTATTTTTATATCAGTTAGCTAGTGATAAAATATTCACCCAATATTTTTTGGCAACTCTGCTAGGGAAAAATGTGCAGTTTGAAGCCTCAATCTTCAAATTGAAGTAGTACCAGTTCTTTTCCATTTCCATTTTACACTCTGGTAGATCCATGGTATACATGAAGCTAGAGATATCAAGGTATTGTTGACATTGTATTTGATTTTATGCAGTAAAATAATTTTGATCTTTCCCCTCCACAAAATCACCTTCTGTGAACTATGAGTTTTCCTCCTACCAACATCAGGTCACCAATAGTAAGCAAAGCTTCTCTTTCCTCTACTAGTAGAACTTTGTCTATACATACCCCATAAAGATTTGTTATCCCTCCTTTCCATTGTCATATCATGGTAGCTCAAGGCCCATGGGGTAACACCTTTGGTCCCCTGAATCTAACCCCACCTTTACATGAACTACCCCATAGTTTAAGAAATAATTTTCCCAAATTCTATGGTGATGGGAGAGTTCATCTTGATGAACATATTACTACTTTCTGCATATCCAGTGTTGTGATAGGCATGGAATATGAAGACATAGTAGTTAGACTATTTGTAGAAACACTAGAAGGTGCTGTAGCAGACTGATTTTATCATCTGCAAGCTCAAACTATCACTGATTGGAACACTCTTAAGGCTAAGTTTGAAGCTAGGTTCAAACCTACAGAAGATGCACATGACCTATTAGTTCAGATTACACAAATGAAGAAGGAGCCTTATGAACCTATGCGAGACTTCATTGCTAAATTTGATAATTTGAGGAATAGGATTCTTACAATTACTTAGCCAACACCTAAAAAACTTAAATGCTTCTTCATAAATTCTCAGCTTCCTGAAGTGAGTTTCCTATTGAGGTGGGCTCACTACATAGACTTTGTTATAGCTCAAAATTTGGCCACTGAGATTAAAGATGATCTTATCTTGGCAGGAAAGATAAGAAGAGATCCTAACAGAAATAAATCTTCTTCATCTTTTGAATATTCCTCTACAGGCACCACTGATCCTATGGTGCAAAAGCTAGCAAATGAATTGCTATCTTTGAAAAAGAAAATAGCACAAGGAATGTTTGTTCCTCCTTCTTACTAGGATATACCAAGGAGGACAATCCCTAACTAGTCATATCAAGGCAACACTGCCAAGAATCAAGGGCAGCCAAATCATTTTCCTCCCCCACAAGGGAAGCTCACCATTGAAGTAGCACCAACTAACTCAACAGTTGGTTATCTTAAAACTAAATCTGGTTTCTCTTTCCAACCTAAGTTGAACCAAGAAGATGATGCTAATCTCTTCCCAAAAGGAGAAGAAAAATTAGTTGGCGAGTCCAACATTAGTTTCCTAAATTACTAGGATGAAGCTAAAAGTAAG
Organism: Torreya grandis; assembly: GCA_037957365.1. Classification (NCBI taxonomy): domain Eukaryota; kingdom Viridiplantae; phylum Streptophyta; class Pinopsida; order Cupressales; family Taxaceae; genus Torreya; species Torreya grandis. The sequence goes on from JARHVA010002031.1 coordinate 1,600,984, forward strand.
GGAGAAGTGTTTGAGGGATCATACACTATTCTTACCAGGTCCCAGAACTAGTCAACTCAACAAGCTGATAAGGGGAAAATAGGGGAAGAATCTCAACTAGCAATTTCAATTTCTAAATAGGGGACTTCTCTACCTTTCCAATCAAAGGACCTAGTGATCGCTAAAAAAGTAAGTACCTCAAATATTCCTATTCCTTTTGCTTTAAATTCTCAGACCAGTACCACACCCCATAAAACCCAAAATGATGGACTTCTTTCCTCAGTTCCTAGTCCTTTCCAGTCATTTGACATAATTGACCATACTAGGAGGACCAAGATCCAAATGATTGAGTTTAAATATTTATAACCCAATTCTGAGTAGTTGGACAGGTTAGTTGAGTGTGTAAAGAATAAAACTATCCTTGTAGGACAAGAGTTTTTTAAGATAGCTCATGATTTCCTAAAGAATACATCTACCCAAAATAATCTTGTCATTACTCCCCCTATTGCCCCTGGTAAAATAGAACCTTTCTATGTTTCCCTATTGATAAATAGACATAAATTGAGCAACTGCATAATGGACTCAGGAGCCTTTGATATGTCACGCCTACCAAGGTGGCAGATTCTCTCAACCTCACTCTAACTAAAAATTTTGAGAGATATTTCTCCATGGAAAACAAATAAGTGCCTCTATTGGGTCAGATCAAAGATGCCCAATTTGCATTTATGGCCTTTCCAGAAAAGAGGATTAAAATGACAGTCTTAGTGGCCAACATTCCAGCTTCCTAGGGCATTCTACTTAGATGAAATTTTTGTAAGGATGTTGGTGGAGAATTGAGCATGGACCTATCTAAGGTGAGGATACTTGTGAAGGGAATCATACAAAAGTTGCTTCCTGAGAAAGAATTAAAATATATTGTCACTCAGAGATCATATCCTAAAGCTTAAATTTTGTTTGAGTATTTAGGAATGGGTAATTACTTCCTATCTACAGAGGATGTTTTTATTTCATCAGATGATAATCCTATAGGTGACAATTCAAAAGGTTTAGACAAAACACTAGAATAATTTGTAGAGCAAAGTGCAGGTGCAAAAGAATCCTCCCTCCCTAACAAAGATAAATATGAAAGGAGATCAGATTCTAATGATGTCTGGATCTTAGAATTTGATGGTAGCAATTCTTCTACAAGCTCTAGAGCTAGGATTGTCTTGATATCCCCTCAAGGAGATATTTTACCCTATTTATATAAGTTGTAGTTCAACAACACCAATAACACCACCGAGTATGAATCTTTGTTACTTGGGTTGAAGGCAGCTCAAGATAAAGGTGTTAAACTCCTTCACACCCAAGGAGATAGTAAATTGGTGGTTTTTTAGGTGAGGAACCTGTATCAAACCAAGAATGAAATATTGTGACATTATTGCAATCTGGTATGGGACTGCATTGAAAGTTTTGATGCTTTTAGTACTTTTGCAGTGCCTAGAGAGTTCAACAATCGAGTAGATTCCTTGGTCATCTCTATAACTCTCATGGTTCCCACCAAGATTTCAAAGGGAACAAGTACACTATCAACCTAGTTTTTTGATTAAGTGTACCTGATAATGCCAATCATAGGCAAGTATTTAATGGTGACAACTAAATCATCACTTTTCTCGAATAGACAGATAGCTTTGAGGAGCTTTATTTTGAAGGTAGTAAGTCTCTACCATGGGAATCAGCACTTGAAACAAATTCAAACATTGGTGAATAATTCCTTTAGCTCAAAGGGAATAAAATCCCAAAGGGATTTGTTTTCTTTGAAAAACTATTTGATAAGCATGATAGGTTCGTCAAGCAGCAACAAATGAATTCAAGTTCCTCCTAGGAGTTTGATCAAATAAATTTGAGTATTGAAGAAAATATCAAGATGGTCAACATTGGGAAGTGTTTCATGCCTGATGAAAATCTCAATTTTTTTACTTTACTTCACCATTATATTGATGTTTTGGTGTACTCCTATGATGATCTGAAATCTCTCAGGCCTGAAGAAATTTGGCATGAAATTCCTCTCAAGATTGGTTCATTACCTCACAAGTAGAAATCAAGATGGTATAACCCTAGAATATTAGGTACTATTCTATTTGAGATTCAAAAAATGTTAAAAGTGAAGATAATTTTTCCAATCCATCATTCCACCTAGATTGCGAACATAGTCCCTGTGAGAAAAAAATGGAGAAATTCACCTCTGTGTTGATTTCAAAAATTTAAATCAATCCTCCCTAAAGGACAACTATCCCCTACCCATCATGGATCAATTCTTGTGAACAGTGACTAGTTTGGAGATGTTATCAATGTTAGATATTTTTTTGGGGTATAATCAAGTGGAAGTCAGTGAAGCAGACCAACATAAGACCACTTTCACTACACCTTGGGTCACCTTTGCATATCACAGAATGCCTTTTGGTTTGATCAATGCTAGTGCCACCTTCTAGAGAGCCCTGAATCTTGCCTTTAGAGATGAAATGGGGAAGTTCATTTTGGTATATCTCGATGACTTGACTATCTTTTCCAAACATCATCCTGATCATGTGCATCATCTACAACAAGTGTTAAAATGATGTTGACAGAATAGCATTTCCCTTAATCCTAAAATAATTAGTTTTTAGGGTTACAGAAGGGAAACTTCTCAGTCACATTGTATCTTAATAAGGCATAAAAATTGACTCAAAAAGAGTCAAATCCATCCAAGAGCTTACTCTACCTACTAGTAAGAATGTAGTTCATTTTTTCTTTAGAAAGGTGAATTTTTTATGATGGTTCATTCTTAAGTTTGGAGAAAAGACTCACCATATCATTGACATGATGAAGGGAAAAGCTAATTTTCACTAGAATAAAGAAGGCAAGTCATCATTTCAATATATTAAGAAATTTATCACCCATGCCCCAATCCTGGTTTGCCTATATTACACCAAAGACTTCATAGTGTATAGTTATGCTTCTGAACACACACTTTCAGCCATTCTGGTTTAGTAGAACAAAGAAGGTGTAGAATATCCTATCTCATTTATGAGTTGTCCTCTCAAAGCTCATGAATTTAAATATTCAAACATGGAGAAGCATGCTTATGTTGTGGTTAAGGTGGTGAAACACTTCTATTTATACATCTTGAACTCACACACTGTTGCTTTGGTACCTAATACAACAATAAAGTTATTTTAGCTCAACAAGATTTTGGTACCAGAAGGGGCAATTGAATTACTAAAATCTAGGAGTTTGATCTTGTTATCAAACCTATGAAGCTTGTGTGAGGAAGAGGCCTCTACCAATTAATTGCTGATAATATACCAAAGGAAGCAGGGCATGGAGAAACAAAGGTTGAAGACATGCCTACAGTTCTCTTTGTCATTACTACAAATGAGTGGTATTCCAATATCACTCATTTCCTTACCTATGGTGAGTGTCCTACCCACCTGTCTCATAAACAAAAGAGAATTGTTAAATTGAAAGCTACTAACTATGTCCTTTGGGACAACAGTTCATACAAGAGGAGCCTTGATGGGGTATTCCTTCATTATGTGGACAAAGTGTAGTAGTTTAAACTTCTGGAGTCTTTCCACAATCTGGCTTATGGGGGACTTTTTTTGCACCTGTGATTTCTTATAAAATTTTATGAGCCAGGTATTATTGGCCTACTCTATTTCAAGATGCATACAAATGGGTACATAGATATGAGCTATGTCAACATTTCATTAGGAGACCCAAGTTGGTTACATTGCCTCTCAAGTTGGTGGTGATAGAAGAGTTGTTTCAATAATGGGGTATTGATTTCATTGGCATCATAAATTTTTCCTCAAGTGCTATACATGACTACGTTCTTATGGCCACATACTACTTTGCCAAGTGGGTGGAAGCCATTCTAGTCAAGCATGCTACTTCAGAAGTGGTATGTAATTTTCTCAAAGAAAATATTATTTTCTATTTTGGAGTCCCAACTAAGATTGTAACCAAAAATGAAACCTATTTCTCTTCTCATGAGATTACCCATTTTTGCTACTATTATGGGATTATCCTCTCCCACTCTTTTGACTATTATCCGCAAGGAAATGGTCAAGCAGAATCAAGCAACAAGAACTTGGTGACCATTATCAGGAAGCTGGTAGATGATAATCAGAGAACCTGGCATAAAGTATTGTTTGATGCTCTATGGGCAGACATGATTACACCCAAGAGGGTAATAGTTATGTCACCATTTCAACTTCTATATGGTGTGAATGCAGAGATACCAATCAACCTGGAATTACCAGCACTAAAGTTGGTGAAGGCTATCAAAGATCAAATATTTGAAGATTCCATTAATAAGAGGATCATGTGCTTGACTAAACTAAATGAGTAGCAAACTATGGTGGTGGACCGTATTGCTGCACATCAAAGTCTGGTAAAAAAGCTCTTCAACCAGAAAGCAAGGATTCATGATTTTCAGATTGGAGATCAAGTCTTGTTATGGGACAAGAGGAGAGAACCAAAAGGGATGCATGGAAAATTGGATTCCCTATAAAGAGGTCCATTTTCCATTCACTGATTAAATGGTGAGAATAGTTTCTTGGTAAAGTATCAAGATGGCATGCCATTTTCACTACCTTACAGTGGGCAGCATCTAAAGCACTTCAACTCTTGAAGTATCAAATAAGATCAGTTGTACATTTGTATAGACTTTTATTTGTTTTGTGTTATTCATTTCATTTTTTAGTGTCTTTATTTTTTTAGATGGCATGACTCTATAGCCCAATGGCATAGATGAAGGCACTTAGAGTGTAGATTCTAATCCCTTCGATCATTTTTACAATCGATAGAAGTTCCCCAACTAGAGCTAGTTGTTGTTCCCAAAATTTGTCACTTGTTTTTGTGGACAACATGTCGACCATTTTGGTCCTGTAGGCCAAAATGTTCTCTTCCTTTCTAAAAAAATGTTCTAAGCAATTAAGTTTTTTAGTCATGCAAGCCTTTTCAACTAAGGAAATCACAAGTTTAATAGGTAGGCTTTTGCAAGGAGAAGTTCAAAAAATACTTAAGGCATTCCATGAAAGAATTGTAAGGAATGAACCATTGAACTCTACTTCAAAGAGTTCAAAGGGTTCAAAAGAGTTAAATTAATATGGAACGAATCATTGAACTAATGAACCATTGAACCATTAAACTTTCAAAGGTTCAAAGTGGTTCAAAGGTTCAAACAAGTTCAAAAGGCTTCAAAGAGTTTAAAGGGTTCAAAGTTCAAAGTTTAAACAAATGGTTCAAATGGAAGATTCTAGAGGAAAGTTTAAGAAAAGTTCTAGAAGAAGGTTCAAAAGAGTTCAATGTTTCAACAAGTTCAATGAGTTCAAAGTTCAAGTGGAAGATTCTAGAAGATGTTTCAAGTGGAAGATTCTAGAAGAAAGGTTCAAATAATTGGTTCAACGATATGTTGAACTCCTTAAGAAGACTAAGTGAATGTGACTCTTTGCCAAACATAAAATATTGAACCGCTGAACCACCCGATGAACTTTGAACATTGAACCATTGAATCGATGAACATTAAAAGGTTCAAAGGTTCAAGGTTCAAAGTGGTTCAAGAAACTAGTGATGTCCCTGCAGATGTCAAATTTAGGGTAATGAAATAACCGTTGATTTTCAAAGATGCAAGCTTGGGAATAAACTTAGTGACTAGCCAAAGAAGGAGGCAACAAAAAGTGAGAAAGAGAGCCCAAGAGCTCAGATCACTAGGAAGAGACAGAATATAACAAGGAAAGAGGGAAAGTTACAGGAAATCTAGAAATATCTACATGAGAGTTATTTCAGTAGGTGGAACAATTCACCACGTGGACATCAGAGAGTGCAAGCATTCAAAAGTGTAGCCTATTTTTCTTCATCAAAGTAAAAGTGAATGGACAATCATGTAGGTATCCAAAAGAAGACCAGGTAACCCATGCTTTGGAGAAGACATTTGAGATGATAAAAAATGCCAAAGTTAAGGCTGATACCCTATTCTAGCATGGCCCCTTCACAAAATTTCAAATGCATTCAATACAGCATGGGTCATTTCATGAAAATAAGTGCCAAAGTCTTCCTTTGGTTGCTATATATTGTAATCTCTTAGTTTGTATGAGGTAGATCTCTCTGTTATCAGAAGCAAAATTCTTCCCAAATTAAAAGGCATTCCTAAGACTTTGAGCTCAGATTGTTAATCATAATTTTTCAAGTGAATGAGAAAGCAAGTGACCTTTTAGACTTTGTGTTGAAATAACTTGTGTTATCTAGGAAATTTTTATTATGTCTTTTTCCTAAATACAGCCTTGTCCATTTAATCAAATAAGTATAACTAGTGGAAATAACCTGGAAGGTGTCTTGAAGCTAATTGTGGGAGACTTTGTGCTACCATAATTGTCTTTAGTTTGTTTGTTGTGTGTTTTGTGTTTTACTGCAAAGGATATTAGAGAGACTTTTAGCTACTTTTATCCTTTGTAATCTTTTACTCTGTTGTAATTAAAGTGGAGACTTTGTGTTACACTTCATTCTATTGTGTTACTTCATCCTGAATCAGTGAAAGGAGCAACGAAAGACTTTGTGCTTTCATGTGTTTCTTGTAGTTACAATTACTACCCAAAAAGTCTTCCTCTAGTTTTTTGAACATCATTTCTGAAAGAAGAGAAATGCCTTCAGCAATTACCCAAGAATTCTCTTTTTCTTTGTGAACATCATCTCTGAAAAAAGAGAGATGGATGGTGTGATTTCACCCCTAAGTCTATTTTCAGTTTATATTAGTATATAGTAGATTATAGGGAAGCTCCCCTTGATGAGAGGAGATATTTATTTCATTATGTTGTGGTAAACCTACACATTTTGTTGATTAAATCTCCTTATGCTGAGGTTGATATACATTTTTTTGCTATCAGTTAGCTGGTGAAAAAATATTCACCCAACATATTTAAACTTGCTGTGTTGTGTGCAGGTATATCCTTCAATAAGTTGAGTAAATAGAGGCCTAAATATGCGGCCCAAGTGCATGTACAAATTTTGAGAGGCAAATGGAAGCTGATCAACAAAGAGCATCAACCAAGTACACCTACAAGAGCATATTGGAAACATTCTCTAGCTTAGTATTATGATGTTGGGGAATTCTTTATGGATAGAATCATGATGAAAATTTTGGTTTGAATAGTATAATAATTGTTTTATATTGTTTTAAGGTCTTATGGAGTCATTACTAGTTGTTTAGGTCGTTCATAATTCAAATTGTTGTGTTTCTTGCCAAAATATTATTTGAAAATTTAAGATATTTTGAGCCCTTTTAAGGGACTAGAGCATATGTTTTATGATGTTTTAGATTGATGAATGTGTCTAGGAAATTTATGGAGTAATGTAGGGTCCTTAAGTCTTAGCAGTCTCATATGACATGATATTGGCATATTAGATATGTTACAACTAAAGGTTTGTTCAAGACTCATGTGTGGAGGAAACATCAAAAAATAGTTATTGGATGGTGTAGGGAGGTATAAGGTGTAAATTTTGATAGTTTTATAGATATTTTATCAAAGTAGAACAAAATAGAGAGTAGTGAATAAAAGGAAATGTTGTCAAAACTATCTTTGATCTTAATATTCTGTATATAACTTCATTTTTAGTGTTTTTTTATATGGACATGTATGAAATTTATTATGCATGATGATTGAAAAGGGAAATAATTAATTATAATAATATTATATTTATATTTGTGATAAATATTCTATTGACATACCGCCTATTTTATGGTAATGATTCTAAAGCAATATTGAGCCAAATAGAATTATGAGTATGTGAATTTGTTCAGTGTCTTAATGATGTTTGAGGAAAATTAGTGTGAATAAAGGTATATTTTATTGTCACAAAATATAAATGAGGTTTAGAGTGTAAAAAGGGATTCATAAATTTTAAATTAGTCACTTTGGTGCCTTAAAAATGTGTATTTGTAGAGATTTAGAACATAACCTATTTGTATGTGTGTGTCTGAGGGTATAATGGTATTAAGTGACTTGTAACTCTTGGAAATGTGTCAAGAATAATGTAACAGAGGTAATAAAGGTGTAAGGTTACATATTCATATCATTGATGTCAATTAAAGTCCTGAATTGTAGACTGTAGAGTTACTCAATCTTGAAAACCAACATAGTTTACTATGTTTTGAAATATGATCCTATGACTATGTTGATAGTGGAATGGAAGCACTTTTGTATACAATGAATGATGAATATTCTCAAATTTTTTAGTTAAGTTCTTATATTGATTTTAGGATTTTTTTCATTTTTCCTTTTTGTGAAGAATTACTATTTAATTACCAAATAGAGATACTGCCCTATTGTGTGTATTTTCTCTACACAATCAAGTGAATACACGAAGGAAAGTGTAACTAGTTGATTATAAAAAGGATTTTAGGGGTTAAAAAATGTGTATGAGGGTGTGATAGGTCATAATACATATTTACATAGTCAAGTAACCATTTGAAACTTTCACAGTCAAATTGTTTGTGGTCTCAGACTAAGATAAGGGCATTCAAACCCTAAATTAGGGTTTTAACTACAGAATGAGTTTCCACTAGCCAAAAAGGCCCAAAATTTGGTATAAATGTTATTTAATCATGACCTAAGATATTTTAGTGGTTTAAAATGTGTACCTATAGTTTTTTATATGTTTTGGTATTGTAGGTTTGTTATAAGGCTAAATAAGCCTAATTAAAGTCTAGGATAGTTGAGTAATAGGGTATGCACTTAGTGAATGTCCAAATGGATAATAGTGGAACTAGAAAACCTAAACAAGTCCTAGAAAATGATCTTAATTTGTTATGGTAGTCTGTATATTCTCCAACCAAAGTGGTTTACCCAAAAATAGCGTTAGTAGGAGTCTAAGGCAAGAAAGGAGCTTATTTGAAGAAAGTGAGCAGGGATTCAATTTAGTTGCATAATAAAGTTAGTAAAAAGTTTAAAGAAGTTTTATAATGAAGGAGAAGGTATTTATGTGACTCAAATAATCATTAATCTTGTTTCTTCATACAAAGGTTACCTTGGCATTGTAATTTATGAGAGCACTAAGAAGGTTTAAGAGAGCACATGAATGGATTATGATTGAATGGATTGAAATTTTTATGATGGAATGTTAGGAGTGTATAGATAAATAAAACTAGTGTGTTATTTTTCTATACATTTCATATTACAAAAGTCAAAAGAAGCATCTATAAGCTACAAGTCCATACAAGGAGAATAAAAATAAGATAGTGTGTTTGTGTTCTGGATCACTAATCCCAATACATGAATGCATATTATTGGTTGATTAGTCCAAAAAAACAACATTCCACAATATTACATTACCCCATTGTATCCTATTCAAGGTATTCCACCTTTGATCACCTAGCCACAATCACAACCAACTATGCCATCAAGTTTCTTAGCCCAAGAGATGCAACATATAAAAGATGCAATTGCAACCATTCAGATGAGAAAATAGACTAAGAAGTTCAAATTGGATGAAACATGTTCATATCCATTTAACATGGAGTATCTCTAAATACCATGTCCTCTATATTATAAACCACAAAAAATTGACAAGTAAAAGGGTAAAGGAGACCCTAGGGAGCACTTAAAAGAGTTTTTTGCACTTGTTATCCAGTAGCCTTTAGTGATATATACCTGCTTATTCTTTTTCATTGAAGTCTTGGACATGTTTTGGAGTGTCTTATTAAGCTGTTAAACAATTTAGTATCTAAATTTATTGATCTTTCAGATAAATTTATATAAAATTTCTCCTAAAATCTTGAGCATGAGATTTCAGTAGTTGATTTGAGTCAAGCCAAGTATAAAGTTGGTGAGAGATTTGTGAGTTACTCACAATGGTGGAGAGCACTTGTTAGTCATTTCACCCATAATATACTAGATAAATAATTGGCAACTATGTTTACCAAAAATTTGCATAATGAAATATATTATCACTTGGAGCTTTAGTGTGCTTACACGATCAAAGAGATCATTAAAAAGGGTATAAATATTGAAAAAGACCTCATTAATAAAGGGATTATGAAGTTTTTTTATTCAAACCAAAATTATATCTAAAACCAAAATTCAAGCCCAATTCAAAACCCTAACCCAATCCAAGTGCAGGTTTTTATGCCTACTTAGGTTAATAATTATGAAAAAGCTAAGTTGTATAATCATAACAAGAATGTTATCTATAATGGATTCATTGAGTTTCATCATGTTTAAATGGTACAAACACCATATTCTTAGCCTCTTCTATAAATATAACCTCTTACATAAATGTATTTTATTATACAAATGTATCCTATCTTGCAAGCACTGTTTATACCTCAACCTAGGATAACTCCTCAAATGCTATAGCCACTTCCTTTGTAAACCCCTCATCCAAAAATAAGACCTACTCCTAAAGCCTTTAGTGACCTTGGTGAGCTTATTGAATAAATGTTTCATAAATTAGTTGTGGTCAATATGATTATTTGTTCAATTCCAAAACACTTTCCTGAAGGAATACCTTATCTATATTGGTATAAATAGAATGAGTTCGATGGATACTATCATGTTCATGATCATTATATATGTCGTAGTGTGTAGGATCAACCACCTCATTGAGTATATGTTATAAAAAGGAGAGATCTATTTGGATAATAGAGAATCTACTTCCAATAAAAACTTAGGTATCTACCAAAATCCTTTTCCATAACATAACAATACCAATCAACAATAACAACAATGAAGACCACAACCACAACAATAACAACAAAAACAATAACAATAATAGAAGTAACAACAATGTCAACCATAAAATGGATGAAACTAAGTCCATAATGATTCCAATTACCAACATACTTATCACATAGTTGTACATGACTAAAATAAAGTTTTAGGTCATATTGAGGATGCTCGTGTTTCTAATATTACCATAAATCCTAGACCAAATGTTGACAGACAAATATTGTTCCCTAAAAATTCCCATCAATATACTAATGTTAGTATTCCTTCCTTGACCTATGACCATAGCTAAGTGCAAAAACAAAAACCAAGGATTACCATCTCAGGTCCTTATGTCAATAACTCTTCATTACGTTGTGATCATAGTCAAGCACATTAACAATTAACAATTAACAATATCCTCTTTATCCCATTTCCATAATTTTCTAGTTATGATGATCTTGTACCCAATCTAGATTGTAAAATCAAAAATTATTAGTCTAAGCTCACCATATCAGGCCCACAACCCTTACCAGTGAGCCAATCTAACCTATTATGTTAGCTAGGAGCAAGCCAATTACAACTGTTTAGGAAAAGATACATGATATTTTTGAACAATTACAAAAACACCCACATAAATATATATTTTAGATTTGTTTCATACATCTACCATTCATAAGAATATGCTTACATTAATCCTCGGCCAATACAAAGTGCCCAATGACATTACAAAAGACAAATTTAAAGCTTTAGTTAGATACCTAGCCCTAGGCCAATAGTTGACCTTCGACCAAAGTGACATGTCATCCCTTGGCCCTCTCCATAATGGCCCATTATACATTAAAGTTGTTATAACAAGGAACAAAGTTAAATGTGTCCTCATAAACAATGGATTGGGATTGAATATTATGTCTTTGAATTTAATCAAGCATCTAGGATATACAATAACTGACCTTCAACTAGATACTATTACTATCAAGGCCTATGATAATGAAGAGTGGGAATCAAAAGAAACCACTAGTTTTACAATGATCATTGGGCCTTTGACCCACGATACACTTTTTCATGTGCCAGACCTTGATTTATCACACAATTTGTTTTTGGGTAGACCATGGATACATGAAATCCATGCAATCTCTTTAACATTGCACTAGTGTATCAATTTTACTCACTATGGGATAGAGGTGACTATCCATGGAGATTTACATTGCACTAGTGTATCAATTTTACTTCACATATGCCTCCTATTGAAATGTCTAATTATTTTACCATTTTAGAAAATAGGCCAGGAGAATTTTACCCATGATACATTCCATATAGCCAAGCTTTTGTAGAATCCCAAGTCCTATGGAAGGTCCAAAGTTAATCTAGTTTTCATGGAATGGTGATGAAAGGGAAAATGAAATCTTCATAGCCTAATGCCCATTATTTTCACACTAGCCACTAGTCAAGAATAGCACCCACTTGCCAATGATGATTCTTGGTTATACAATGAAAAATTCATTAATTGCTACTAAAGTCCAAAGTATCCCATCCCTAACAATATTATGGATAACCAAGCATATGAAGGTAGATGCTTATGGGGAAATTCATAAGGTAATATTGATCCTATTTCAATGACCAAATACAAAAGAAATCATGGTCTCAAATTTAAACTTCTTGGGGGTGACCCCATGTATCTTATTCATGTTTTTATGCCAATGAATAGTGATGATAAAGTCAACATTGAAGTAGAGTCTGGTCATAACATATATGATGACCTAGACAGTACCAACATTTTTGATCCATATACCATTTATACCATCATGCTAGTAATCTAACATTCCCAACTTAACCTTTATCATCCTCAACTTATAGACTAGGACCAATAAGAATCCACAATACCTTTGGATGAGTTTGAGAATGATGAGGCCTTCTATGATTTTTTGGGCCTAAGAGACAATGTTCTACTGGGAGACCATAAACAAGGGTTCTATATCAAATTGGATCAAACTACTTATTTTTGAGAGTAGGTGAAACCCTTAGTCAAAAAAATAATATTAAAACATTGAGGTCCAAAAGTGAAAACCACTTTGAGGCACTTTTGGACCAGGGTAAAATTAAATAAAAAAGCCAATCTCTTAGTGAAAACCCATTTCAAGTGCCACTAGATGGGGATGTTCACCCTTCTTCAAATTAATCTGGAGGGACCACCAAAAATAAACTTGTTTTTGGGTTTGAGCTCAATATAGAGGAATAATATGCCTTTGATCAAATTATCTGAGAATGTCCTATAGAGTTCATTACATGTCCATTGCTACTATTAGGTGATTTCGATTCATCATGTTTGGGAGAAATTGAAGAACTAGTTTGACCAGAGGACTTTGTCATTATTATCTAATTTACATCCTTACCAACTATTTTAGAAGATGGATTGAATCTCATAGTAGAGGATATTATAAAAGTCAACATTGGGACTCTAGAGGATGTTAGGGTGTGGAGCTAAAAGCTTCAACTATTTGCACACACATGAAGAAAGGATGCTGAAGAACCAGAGCCACTGGCGTCGGCAGTATGACCGACGTCGGTCAGATGCAGTGGAGAAGGAGACCGGCGATGGCAGAGAGTCGGCCGACATCGGCAGCACCAGACAAGCAGGGACTGACGTCAGTCGCCTGTGCGGTCCAGAACTGCTGTTTACGAACAGTCAGTTAGTTAAACCGAGTGTTTGCATGCTAAGGGACTATTTTAAGTTGCGAGCTATGTGTCTAATTTTAGTAGTTAGATGTCTATTTTTTTAACCATAGGATTCTATTTAAAGAACCATGAGGCATGTATTGTAATTATCATATTGATCAAGTAAGAGCATTGAAGCAAGCAAGGTCAAGGAGATCTACAGGTGTAAGGTCAAGGAGATCAGCTATAGCATTCAAGGAGGGATTGTAACTCAGGTTTTAGAGTTGGTTTTGTGTTGAGCAAGAGAGAGAGGGAAGAAGGTCTTGAGGTGTGGCAAGCCTTTGAGGTGGAGGGAGAAGTGGCATCTTCCTTATTTGTATTTTCTTCTAGTATTATCTAATACAATTGTGTGTATTGTCTCTCAAATTCTTTGCTGTCTCATGTTTCTAGTTTCTTAATCATTCTGGTATAATTTCCGTGTTCAATTGCTCATATATAAGTAATCAATTGTGCTACCGTTGGATAAGGGGCCTCCTAACAGTTGGTATCAGAGCTACAATTTGCAGGAAGCAGGTTATTGTTTTTGATTACAGGTCATTCACAGGGTTTTCTAATTGAGTGGGAGTTCAGCAATGGCAGAAGAAAGCAAGCTACGAATGGAGAAGTTTAACGGAAAGAATTATCAACACTGGAGGATGCAGATTGAGGACTATCTGTATCAGAAGGATCTGTACTTACCATTGGGTGGGGTTGCATGCAAGCCCACAGATATGAAGGATGAAGAATGGAGTGTTCTTGATCGAAAGGCTCTTGGTTCCATAAGGTTGAGTCTTGGAGCTTCTGTGATTTCCAGCTTATCAGAGTGCAAAACAACGGAAGAGTTGATAAAGTCCTTGGCAAATTTATACAAAAAGCCCTCGGCTTCTAATAAGGTATACCTTATGAAGCAGCTATTTACTTTACAAATGCAGGAAGGAGGCTCGGTACATACTCATCTCAGTGATTTCCATGGTTTGGTAAACCAATTAGCTTCAGTCAACATTGTTTTTGATGATGAGGTAAAGGCTCTCTTGATTTTATGTTCTTTGCCTGAAAGTTGGGACGGTATGGTTATGGCAGTAAGTAACTCTGCATCTGCTTCTAAAATATTAAAGGTTGATGATGTTGTGAGTGTGATTTTGAATGAAGAAATACGTAGGAGAAGCACAGGTGAATCATCAGGAAATGCTCTAAGTGCGAAAAGCAGAGGAAGGCAAAAGGAGAAGATTGAGCAAGGGAAATCAAGGTCAGGAAGGAGATCCGAGTCCAAAGGTATTACCTACTGGTTTTGTGGAAAGAAAGGACATACAAAGAAGGAGTGTTGGTTGAGAGATAAAGAGAATCAACATGCAAGTATTGAAGAAGCAAAGGATGCAAATATTGTGGTACAGGATGCTCTCATACTTTCTTTGGATAGTCACGTAGGATCATGGATATTAGATTTTGGTTCATCTTTTCATGCATCCCCAAACAGAGATTTGTTTCATGAGTATGAACAGGGAGATTTTGGAGTTCTTTATTTAGGGGATGGTACGCCTTGTCAGATAGTTGGCAAAGGGAAAGTGCAGCTGAGATTGCAGATTGACAACACATGGGTGTTAAAGGAGGTCATGCATGTTCCAATTCTGAAGCAGAGTTTGATTTCTGTAGGAAGGTTGGGAGATGAGGGATGCACAATAACCCTCACAGCGGATTCTTGGAAGGTTACCAAGGGAGCACTTGTTTTAGCAAGAGGTAAGAAAGTAGGTTCTCTTTATCTATCTACTTGTACTACTGACTCCACTTCTGGTGCAGATTCGAAGATGTGGTCTAATAGGCAGGGTCACATGAATAAGAAGGGAATGGAAGTTCTTGGTTCAGAAGGTATGTGTTCAAATTTAGGAGGCATGGATAGAATTCATTGCAGGAAAAGAAAATTTGAGGCTTTTGATAAGAACAGGGATGTCTTGGTGTTTTTAGAGGAGATGAAGGCCAGAGAACAGTACAGGCAGTAAATAAATCTGAGCAGGGTAGCATGGATATATATTTGATCCAAGAAGAGCTCGCGGATGAAGAATTCATCACTCACGGGAACACACAGGCACCGATGTCGGTTACTTGGAACCGACGTCAGTCATCCAGACACCGGCTTCGGTCTTGTGCAGACCAGCAGGGTCGGTAGGTCGGGCAGGAGAAGTCCGACGTCGGTCATCAGGACCGACGTCAGCGGAGGGGACACCGGCGTCGGCCAGGGGTAATGACATCGGCAGTCAGGATCAGTGCAGGGAACCGACATCGGTTGGGAGCAGACTGGGAGTTGGCTGAGATCAGTCACTGGAACGGATGTTGGGTGGATCTATGAGTCTCAAACACCCATACAGAGGTCAGAAAAGGTATGTGAACCTCATATTCATTGTTCACCTTCTTTATATTGCTTACTGATAGTCATGAACTAGGAAGATGGAGGAAGCAATGCAGGTAGAATCCAGAAACAGTGGGAGCTTGACATGGATGAGGAGTGTGAGTCCTTGGAGTAGAGCTAAATAGGTATTTGTTGGTGGAGTTGTCAGCTGGATAGAGGGATGGATTCCCGTTTTAGAGAAGAGAGTGGATGGACATCTGAGACAGAAGGCTATGGTATATGGTCTTGAGTTATGCTGCAGAGCAATGGAGGTTTGACCATTGTTTTTTATCTTTACCAGGTTGGATAATATTAGCTACATTATCCTGTTACTGTATTGTGTTACTTTTTGCAGGGTTGCATATACAGGGAGTTTTCTGAGCTAAGGGTAGAGCTGGTTCAGAAGTATGTCATGAAGAATTTGGGAGCAGCAAAGTTCTTGTGGCATAGGTGACAGATATAGCATCATAGGTTTGCGTGGTGGTTGGTCTTCAAGGGTGACTTTGAAGAGGGATACAGGGCCTAAGGAACAAAATAGACGGTGTACAGGTACAGGTACATGTACAGGTTGCAACTATTTATCTCCAAGTGGGAGATTGTTAGGGTGTGGAGCTAAAAGCTTCAACTGTTTGCACACACATGAAGAAAGGATGCTAAAGAACCAGAGCCACCGGCGTCGGCAGTATGACCGACGTCGGTCAGATGCAGTGGAGAAGGAGACCGGCGATGGCAGAGAGTCGGCCGACGTCGGCAGCACTAGACAAGCAGGAACCGACGTCGGTCGCCTGTGCGGTCTAGAACTGCTGTTTACGAACAGTCAGTTAGTTAAACCGAGTGTTTGCATGCTAAGGGACTATTTTAAGTCATGAGCTGTGTGTCTAATTTTAGTAGTTAGATGTCTATTTTTGTAACCATGGGATTCTATTTAAAGAACCATGAGGCATGTATTGTAATTATCATATTGATCAAGTAAGAGCATTGAAGCAAGCAAGGTCAAGGAGATCTACAGGTGTAAGGTCAAGGAGATCAGCTATAGCATTCAAGGAGGGATTGTAACTCAGGTTTTAGAGTTGGTTTTGTGTTGAGCAAGAGAGAGAGGGAAGAAGGTCTTGAGGTGTGGCAAGCCTTTGAGGTGGAGGGAGAAGTGGCATCTTCCTTATTTGTATTTTCTTCTAGTATTATCTAATACAATTGTGTGTATTGTCTCTCAAATTCTTTGTTGTCTCATGTTTCTAGTTTCTTAATCATTCTGGTATAATTTTCGTGTTCAATTGCTCATATATAAGTAATCAATTGTGCTACCATTGGATAAGGGGCCTCCTAACAGAGGACCCAAAGTGGATCAAATTAGGCATGTCCCTCACTAAGGATGAATGTTAAGTCTTAATAACCTTTTTGAGATAATTTCTTGACATATTTTCATGGGCTTATTCATACATGCCAAGTTTGGACCCTACCTTCATTTTAAACCATAATGTTTTACATTATGATGCCAAATCCATTAAGCATAAACTACGTAAAACACATTCTCATATTGCTTTGTTAGTCAAGAAAGAGTTAGAAAAACTCTTGAAAGTGAGATACATCAAATTGATCGATTATTTAGAGTAGATCTCCAACATTATTCCTATAAATAAATATCCAAATG
The DNA here is from genome assembly GCA_037957365.1 of Torreya grandis. Lineage (NCBI taxonomy): Eukaryota > Viridiplantae > Streptophyta > Pinopsida > Cupressales > Taxaceae > Torreya > Torreya grandis. The sequence goes on from JARHVA010002031.1 coordinate 1,618,406, forward strand.
GGATCATAATTTGCACTAATTTTAGAGACATCAATAAGGCCTGCCTAAAGGATGACTTTCCTCTACTGAACATCAACATGATATTTGACTTCACAGTTAGGTATGAAAATCTTTCCCTCATGGATGGATTTTTAGTATATAATAAGATCAAGATTACGCTAGAAGACCAACACAATATAATTTTCACGACTCCTTGGGGAATATTTTGTTATTATGTAATGATGTTTAGCCTCAAAAATGCAAGATAAACATACCAAAAGGATATGATCATTATATTTCATGACATGATGCATGAAATTATTAAAGACTATGTCAATGACATATTGGGTAAATCTAAGATTTGTACAGATCATCCAACCTTACTATGGAAGATATTTGAAAGGCTTAATGAGTACAAGGTTTGACTTAATCCCAATAAGTGCATATTTTATGTTACATCATGCAAATTGTTAGATTTTATTGTCTCTCACTAAGGCATTAAAGTTGATCCTACCAAGGTACAAGCCATTATTGAGATACTACCACCTTCAAATTTAAAGCAACTATGTGGTTTGTAGGGAAAAATATAGTCTATTAGATGCTTAATTTCATAGTTGGAAGATAAAATCCATCCTTTCACTCATTTCTTTAAAAAAGTTATTACATTTCTTTGGGATGTAGAATGTTGGAAAGCCTTTGAGCACTTGAAGGAATACTTAGCCAATCTGCCTATCCTATTACCACCAATGCTAGGGAGGTCATTTTTACTTTATCTATATATTAATGACAATACTCTATGGGAAATTTTAGCCCAACATAATAAACATGGGAAATAACATGCAATGTACTATCTAAGCCATACACTGGTAGCATATAAACATAACTATACACCAATTAAAAAAACTTGTTTAACTATGGTATTTGTAGCCCAAAAGCTCCATTATTACACGCTTAATAATAAGACCATAGTCATTACCAAAGTAGATTTTCTCAAGTATCTACTATAAAAAACAACTTTATAGGGTCACATGGCTAAGTGGATCATGCTTCTGAGTGAGTTTGAGATTAGATATGTCAATCAAAATGCCATAAAAAAGACAAGTACTTACAAATCAATTTTTTGAAGCTCCCCTTTTAGATACTCAACCACTCACTTTTACATTCCTAGACAAGTACATCATGATTTTCATAGAAACAACTCTTGAGAAGCAATAATGGAAGTTGTATTTTGATGGGACATTCACATCTCATATATTAGGGGCAAGACTTTTATTTATTACACAACAAGGGGATCTCATTCCCAAATCATTTCCTCTCATCTTTTCTTGTACCAATAACATGGTATAATATGAAGCACTCATTATATGGATTTACTTAATAGTAAAATGGAACATTCAACATTTATTGGTATATGGAGATTCTCAGCTAATGATCAATCAAGTTACAGACTAATTCTAGACCAAAGATGATAAGTTGGTACTATATAAGGCCATGGTGGACATTCTCAAGAAACATATTTCTCACATTTAGTTTGAACACATACCTTGGACTAATAAAAAGACAAAAGATGCCATGGATAACATTGGTACTTTGATCCATAATAAGACAAGCCAAAAGACTATCAATTTTTCATTGAACACCTTCTAGCACCTGCTAATGAACCCTCAATTATTGCAATGATTTGTGATATTGTTATTCCTATTTATATTTGGTATTTTGACTTATATATTTACCTCCAATACCAAATCCTTCCACCAAACATTTCACATAAGGAACAAAAAGCCTTCACACACCAAGCCTCTTGATATACCTTACATGGCCCAACCCTTTACCATATAAGCTTTAAAGGAACTCTATTTAATTATTTAAATTTGATAAAAGCCACATTAGTATTGAGTGAATTCCACAAAGGAGTTTATGGAGCCCACATTAGTGGAGCTATCATTGCCAAAATGCTCCTATGTAATGGTTATTATTGACTAACCATGGAGGCAAATGTAATTTTTTATGTAAAAAAATGTTAGAGGTATGCAAATTTGATCCATGCTTTAACCAGAACACTCAAACTAATGACTAGACCATGGCTATTTACAACATGGGGGCTCGGGCCTCATTGGGAAGATTAACCCTACCTCATCATATGGTCATAAGCATATCCTTACCACCACTGAGTACTTCACTAAGTGGGTTGAATATATACTACTCATTTATGTGACTAGAAAATAAATTTCCAAATTCATCTTCAACCATCTCATTTGCCTATATGGTATCCCATCTACCATTATATCTGACAATGGCAACTCATTTAAGAACAAGGATATCAAGCTGCTCTATGATGACTTAAAAATTACACAAAATTTTATCACTACATATTACCCATAAGGTAATGGCTAAGTAAAGGTAACTAACATGACCATTTTCAATATTTCTAATAAGATTGTCAATGATGATAATCATGATTTTCACTTATAAATCTTCTATGTCCTCTGGGCTTATCAGAATAATTACCATACTCCAATAATATCCATACCATATTCTATTATATATGGCACTAAGGCCATTATTTCCATCAAGGTTGAATTTCTTTCTTTATGTATCGCATTAAATCACATCCTTGACGACAAGGATTATAGGGTAGCCCATTTACAAGAGCTAGAGTTACTAGATGAAAAATGCATGGCCACTATAAACAACCTTCAAGCATATCAAAATTAGTTACATGGTTAACATAATTGGTGTGTCAAGCACAAAGATTTCAAGCTTGGTGATATTATCCTCAAAGAAAACCATAAGAACACTATGGATAAAAAAAGGCAAGTTCAAGCCTAATTAGATAGGCATTTATGTCATTGTTTTTAATTATGGCTTTAGAGCTTACAGTTTGTCTACATCAGAAGGAGATGAACTTGATGATATCATAAACATAATACATCTCAAGTGTTATTTTTCTTGAGAGACCCAAGGTATTATCTATGAGGATTGTTTACATCATACCACAATCTCACCTTCATTGTATCATATCATATACCATCCCTTCCATACCTTCCCTATTGGATGAAGTTGTTTTACCCTCCCTTACCCCCTCCCCCCCTTTTTGACCTTGGTTTTGATCCATTGGTTATTTTTTCACCTTATGAGAGGGGATTTAGATGAATTTTTAGTATTTGATTTAGTATTTCATAATGAGGTAGTATTTTGGGGCAATATAATAGTGGTTTGGCACTTACATTCTTCCTTGATATCACATTCTATTTCATTACTTGTGCTACTAATTATAACTACCTTTTGGAAAATTAGTATCACTGACCCATGCCATTTTTGCCTCATTATATCTAACTTTGGGAAAATTAGGAATAGCCTCATTTTATCCACCTTACCACATCATTGTTCTATATTTTGTCATTTTCCTATTCACAAACTTGTTATCACCTAGTCAAAATTTTTGTTTTAGGGAGAAACTACAATGACTTGAGGTCTCATTCAGGATTATGTAGGTAGCACTCAATTCATGTTGAGGTCAGCTATATCAACATTTCCTACACTCTCACCATTTTATAATCAACTTAGGTTATTTAAACACTTATCATTTTATAAATAATTTAAGTTTGAGCACTCTCACCATTTTACAAGCATCTTTAAACCATGCTCTCACTTTTTTGTAAGTTAACCCATTATATATATCATAATTATCCATTGATTTGAGATGCCTAGAAACATTGAAAAATATTTCTACCTTTAAAATTAATCCATTTAGATTATATCCTTACTATTTAGGGCATGCATCTCCCAGTGGGCTAGTATCCTTGAAGCATTCTCATGGATTTTTTCATGACCATTTCCATTTTCCTACTTCATCTCTCAATTGTATTTAATATAATTCTTGGGATAAATACATCATCTTAAAGTTCAAGTTGGATCTTGTGTCCATAGGACTATGCAGGCAACATCCAATTGCCTAGTGCATTTGGAGTCAACTCAGCAAGTTTTGATGCTTTGATTTTATTCATCATTTTATTGGATCATTATTTCCTTTAGGCTTATCTCCAGTCAATGCTCTTGTTATTTTGTGAATTATTTACACTCTTTCCTTTTTATGAGTCATAGACCTTTTATGCTCTTGTCATTTTATGAGCTTATTCTCATTCTCAAACCTAGATGTACTAAGAATTATGAACCCAGTTCATGTATAAGTGCTTGTCTATTATCTTTTTGTGTGGTTTTATCCTAAACCATACTCTTGCACTTGTGAAATTTATTTATGTTTATTCTTTCATGATTATGAATGTCATCCCTCTCTCTTTTATTATGCACTCACTATTTTGCTAGACCATTCCCATTTTCCTCTACATGACAATCATGTTTCCTTATCATCAATTTCCTTCTATCCCATATCTTTAGAGAGATACATTTGGCCTAAATTTTATGTTGGATTTCACATCCATGGAACTATGTAGGTAGCGTCCACTTGCCTAGTGCATTTAGAGTTAACTCGGCTACCCCTTCTCTTTCTTTTATTCCCCCTATTTTATTTATTTGTGTTTTTATTTCCTATGACTACACCATCCAGAACACTCAAACCTATGACTACACCATGGCTATTTTAAACATTGGGACTCAACCTCATTGGGAAAATTAACCCTACCTCCTCATATGGTCATAAGCATATCCTTATTGCCACTGTGTACTTCACTAAGTGGGTTGAAGCTATACCCCTCACTTATGTGACCAAAAAACAAATTTATAAATTCATCTTCAACTATATAATCTACTGCTATGGTATCCCATCTGACATTATTTCTAATAATGGTGGATCATTTAAGAATAAGGATGTCCATACTCTCTACACTTAGTTTAACATTACCCAACATTTTTCACTACATATTACACACAAGGTAATGGACAAGTAGAGGCATCTAACAAGACCATTATCAATATTATTAAGAGGATTATCAATGATATTGGTGATGATTGGCACTTGCAGATATTTCATACCATCTGGGCTTAATATACTAATTATTGTAATCCAATAGGAGCCATACCATATTCCATTGTGTATGGAACTAAGGTCATTCTTTCCATCAAGATTGAGTTACCTTCTATTCATATCTCATTGAAGCACATCCTTGATGGTGAGGATTATAAGGTAGACCATCAACAAGATTTGGAGATACTAGATGAAAAATACATGGTCATTGTAAATAAACTTCAAGCATATTAGAGTCGATTACATGGTCAGTATAAATAGCATGTCAAATATAAAGATTTTGAGGTTGGTGATCTTGTCCTCAAAGAAAACTAGAATAACACTATGGTTGAGTAAAAGAAGAAAGGCAAGTTCAAGCCTAATTGGATAGGCCCTTGTGTTATTGTTTCTAATTATGGCTCTAGAACTTATAAATTGGATACACTAGAAGGAGATGAACTTGATCATCTCATGAACATAATACATCTAAAGTGTTATTTCTCTTGAGAGACTCAAGGTATTGTCTAAGAGAATTTTTAACATCATACAATAATCTCACCTTTATTGTACCATATTGTATACCATCCCTTCCATACCTTCCCTATTGGACAAAGTTATTTTACCCTCCCTTACCTGACTTTTTTACCTTGGTTATAATCCATTTGTTCTTTGGGTACCTTTTGAGAGGAGATTTAGATGAAGTTTTAGAAGTTGATTCAATATTTTTCAATGAGGTAGCAGTTTGGGGTAGTATGATAGTGGTTTAGCAATTACACTCTTCAATGTTGTCATGTTCTATCTCATTACCTGTGATAATAATTATAACCACATTTGTAAAAATTATTATCACTAACCCATGTCATTTTTTCCTCATTATAACCACCTTTGGGAAAATTAGGAACAACCTCATTTTATCCACCTTGCCACATCACTGTTCTATACTTTACCATTTGCCTATTCATGAACTTATTGCTACCTAGATAGAATTTTTTATGTAGGGAAGAACTATAGTAACTTGAGGTTTCATTCAAGACTATGTAGGAAACACTTGATTCAAGTTGAGGTTAGCTCAGTCATCCATTTCCCATGCTCTCACTATTTTGTGAGAAATTTAATTTATTTACGTTCTCACCATTTTATGAGCAATTTATGTTTAAACGCTCTCATCCTTTTGTGACTATATTTAATCCACACTCTCATTATTTTACAAGTTTACCAATTCTATATCTCATAATTATCCATTGATTTGAGATGCTTAAAAACACCCAAAAACATGTTTGCCTTCAATATTTGGCCATTCAGATTATATCCTCGTCACTCAGGATGTGCATCTCCTAGTGGGTAGGTATCCCTAAAGTATTATCATGGATTTTGTCATGACTATTTTTATTTATCTATTTCATCTCTTGATAGTATTTAATTTCATTCTTGGGAGAACTACATTTGGTTTGAATTTCATGTTGGAGATTATGTCTATGGAACTATGTAGGCAAACCTCTAATTTCCTAGTGCATTTGGAGTCAACTCAGCTAGTTTTAGTGCTTGCTTTTATTCACCATTCTCTTGGATCATTCATTCCTCTAGGTTTATCTCCATTCAATGCTCTCTCTATTTTGAGAGTTATTTACACTCTCCTCATTTTTCAAGTCATAGACCTTTTACGCTCTCACCATTTTATGAGCTTAATCTCATTCTCAACCCTAGACGTAGTAAGTACTATGAACCCTATTCATGTATGAGCACTTGTCTATTGTATTTTAGTGTGGATTTAGCCTAAACCATGCTCTCACACTTGAGTGATTTTTTTGTGTTGATGATTTCATGATTTTGAACATCATCCCTCTCTTTTCTTATGTAATCACCATTTTAAGAGACCATTCTCATTTTCCTCTACATGACAATCATGTTTCTTTCTCATCAATTTTATTTTATCCCATATCTTAGGAAAATTAAATTTGGCCTAAATTTCATGTTGGATATCTCTTTCATGGAACTATGTAGGCAACGTTCACTTGCCTAGTGTATATGTAGTCAACACAACTACCCCTTCCTTTCTTTTATTCCCCTCATTTTGTTTATTTTTGTCATCGTCTCCTATAACATAGGGGGAATGTTTTCCATTTTTTTTGTATTGATGTTCCATATAGCCTAGAAAAAACATTGTTAGTATGTTGTTATTATTTTTTTTTTTTATCTATGTTGTTTCTATCTAGCTTAGGGGTCACCTTATTGCCAAGAGTAACACCTCGATTACACATGCACAAATAATTTGTTTTATGTTTGTACTAACATTATAATTAACCATTATTTTCATATTACCTTTATTTGTTTAGATTAGTTTGTTTATTGCACTTTTATTTGATTTAGATTGTTTCTTTATTTTAATTATTTTATTTATTTACAGATGTGTTTGTTTATTTTTATTTATTGGTGTTTTATTGTTTGCTTATTTTTGTTTATTGATGTTTTGTTGTTTGGTTATTTTTATTTATTGGTGTTTTTTTTTGTTTATTTATTTTTGTTTTGACATTTTGCCTTTTTGTTTCTCAATTGTCGTAGGCTTCTTAAACTTTATTTTCACTTGAGTCCAAATTACCCATATCTTGTACTTATGTTGTGAATTAGTGTACATTACTACACTTAACATATTTTAGTATATTCACTTGGGATTTTATTGTTCATATGTTATGCCTAAATGATTTGTAATTGAATTTAAACTAAGTTTTCCCATGATTTGGATACACATTATTATTATAGTTGTCTATAACTATGATATATAATATCCCAAACTAAATCAAAATCAAACCAAAGAATCTATCAGACAATGCAGTGGGATATACTTGTTCACACTTGGAAAATTTACAACCTACCCAAATACTACCCAAACATAGAGTAATTAAATCACAAACGAATTATAATTGTTGTTAGTTCATACATACATCTATTTACTAGTAGGTATCCCAAATTCATGTTTATCCTCTATAATAGCTTATTATTACTTTGTGAAGATGGATTCAGTATGTAATCCCCCTTCTCAATTTGCCCTACTAAGGAACATCATTTGGACCTTCCCTGATCATATCCACCTTACTTGGGCAAAGACAAATTGTATCATGATTCCATCCACCCTACTAGGGCATTTTCATTATGCTAATAATTATAAATGCCTTTGGGAAAATAATTATCTATATCTTCCCTACTAGGGCATCTCATTATGCTGATGATTATAACCACCTTTACACAAATTATTGTTTTGACTTATTCACCCTACTAGGGCATTTTTTAGTGTGCCAATGATTATAACTACCTTTGGGAAAATAATTATTTTATTCCACCGGCCATACTAGAGAAAATATCTATGCTAATGATTATAACCACTTTTGGACAAATCATTATTTTTCATTGTGTTAATGATATAACAGCCTTCAATAACTCATTATCATTCATCAGCCCTACTTAGGCACCTCAATTTGCCATTGATTATAACCACATTTAGACAAATCATTATTATTTATTGGCCCTACTTGGTCACCTCACTATGCCACAATTATAACCACCTTTGAGAAAATTAGTCTTTCCACCCTTGTTACCCATAGGTAAAAAAAATTCCTTCTTTTTGAGGTAATATTCGATGAGTCTATTTTACCACCTTCTCCCTTGAGGGGCATCTAGGGCTCATCCATCACCTTCTGGGGTATTAGCTAAGGCATTAATGAATTTTTCATTCTTTGAGAAGATATTATTTTTGTGTCTTATAACACCTTACCAAAAAGGGAAAAACTATAGACACCCCATTTTGACCACAAATGTGTTCCAACTGGACTTCAGACTAATTTCTACCAAATAATACAAATTAAGTCTAAGAATCACTAAATGACCTAATTTCATTTATACATCAGACATTAGTGCTCAAAATCATGTTGAGGCATCCCTATTTAGAGTATTACCTTATAATAAATAGTAACCTCTCATGAATTCATTTAAAATCAATTTGTGACTTAGAAATTTGATAGATTGGCCTTTGGACCCATTAAGTGGGGCACTTAAACAATTCTTAAAGTGCAAAAATTCTAAGCATAAAAAATTAACTAAGCAAATAAAATTAAATGCTTAAGTGAAATTTCCATGTCCAATTAGTGAAAATGAATTTTAAAAAAAATAAATTCCAATAAAATTGAGGTCATGACGGTGTCATCATCCTGAAATTAAAAGAATTGAAAATATCTCCATTAAAGCCTTAAATTGAAAAATGGAGAGCCATCCCAAATATTAATTATTTGTCCCCTCCTTAATTCAAAAAGGGTTAAAATAAACCTAACTATGGTTAAAGTTAACCTAACTACACTTGGGTTATAATTATCTTGAAAGGATATAAATAGAAGTGTCAAGGTCCTTCTAAAGAGAATTTTTTTGTGTAATGTTATAATGTTCAATTATTGAGAGAAAGAAACATTCTTGTAAGGTTATAATGCACAAATATTGATAGATTTCTACATCAAAACCAAGTCAAAGCCAAATCCAAGCCCAACATTTCCAAGGTGATAAGGAGAGATGATGCAAATAACACCATTATCAAAGGCTCTTTGAGCATACAATCAAGCACATCCCTCCATGGCCAACATGCAATTCTTGCTCTCAAGAAAGGTAAATAATGTTTGTTTTATTTTCCACTATTAGTTACTTGTATTTTTCTCTTTCTCTTTGAGTTTTTAGACTTGAGGTGTTATATTCTAAGTGTTTTTTTATTTGATTTTTATCATATTAACACTTGACTAACTCCCCTCTTAGATTCATGTGCTCAAAATATTTATTTTAAAAAATATACACAATGTCATTCACTTCTTCACCATGTGAAACTTGGAAACCTTGTAAATTCTAAGTATTAATGCATATGTATGCTATTCAACATTTATGGTTTAGGTTTAGAAATCCAAACCTAAGACTTGGACTCACACCAACACATCCAAGTCCATTTTATAGATTTAAAATGATAAAATCCAATTTTGGCCATGATGGTAAACACTATAAATTTCATCAAGATATTTCATGAAAATATGACTATGACATTGAGTCTATTCTCATATATATATATATATATATATATATATATATATATATATATATATATATATATATGATTTTGAGGTTTTCATTTTTATTGATTTCTAAGCATGTCTTTATATGCTACAACAATACATGTCTATCTTTATTTATGTATTTTTTGTTTCAATCATTCAAATTTGAAAAACAAGTATAGGTTTGAAAACTAGGCCTAAATCTATATACAATTAAAACAATCCAATTTTTTGAGGTAGTTAGGTGGGGGCAAATGGTTGGCCATCCATTATTTTTCACTTTAAACATCTATTTACTTGTAAAATTATAAAAAAATGTATATTCACTAAAAAGTTAAAGAAAAATAAAGGTTGTAAATAATATGACCTTAGATAAATAACACTAAATAATGTGGGAGTGCACTACAGGTTATCTACTATGTTTTTCTAAAAAAATAGGAGTACCTCTTTGATTTTTAACTATTTGACCTGCTTATTCTTCACAATTTTTTTAAAAAAATTGGCAGTTTAGAAATTATAATTGAAATGCTACAATTCATGTTATAGTGTCTCTAAAATGAGTGTAGGCATTTAAAATAATCTTTACAAGTTTAGGTTTCTCATTTTTAAGGAAAAAAAGTTCAATTAAGACTCCCTTTTGGCCCCATAGTTCTATGAATTTACTCTTATTGCCTCTGATATGGTTATTATCTTATGTATTTAATAGCTCATGCTTGATGTTATGATGTATAAATTGGATTTTTAACTATGGGTTTCTTGGTGGAAAGAGGACATTAGAATTTTTATACACAATGGGATTCTCTACAAAATTCACATACCCTTTTCTTAGCCTCTTTGCAAATTTAACAACTAGTGGTGGTTGAATTCCTTATGCTAGAATTGATTTTGTGTCTTAACCATATATGGTAGGCTAAGGTCAAGTCTAAGCATTCAAATTTTATATGTTATTTGGTTTATAAAGAGTTGGGCCATTGGGAAAAATATTCATCATATTAGGATTTCTTTTTTTAAATGTCCTATTTAGAATTTACCAGAGACCTTCAATCTTTTTTTTTTGATGTTCCCTTATACTCAGTGTGGTTGGAACTAGATTCATAACTTGTTTTTACCTTTCCATCGAAATCCCATTTCTTGGTGGATTGATTTATTTGTTGATTATGGTTAATGGCATAATTATATTGATTTCATTTGGAATTTGTTCAAAACTACTATTTTATTTCCATTATTTTTAATAGCAAGATTATTTAACAAAATTTTGCAACTAATGAAAACATATATGTGCTCCTCTCTATATTATTTTAGATCTAGGCATAAGCTAAAAAAATTTCTTTCGAGTTTCAACACCTATAAAAATTTCTTAACCACTAGGGAAGTACTCCATACACTAAGTATAATCTTACTAGACAAGTCATCCAAAGTCTCTCCTCTACCAGTACTTGTTAGCTATCTAGATAGCACCCAATAGAGATCAAATTTCTCAAGTCTGAATCATACCTAGACTAACATGGGAATGATCTAAGGTTGTAGGATGCTTATATCTAGATCAGACCTTTAGTTTTTTTTTAATGAGGCTAGTTCTTCAGATATGATAGTTATGACTTATCCTTCTAAGACCTAAACAAGTTTGGGTGAAAAGAGTTAAGAGATTGCATAAGGTAAAACTTATTCTAACATGTGGTGATGTACCAAATGCTCAAAGATCCACTCTCAAGATTGAACTCATTAACACACTAATGAACTATGAATAGGACTAATGCAGTGCTTACAATAGTTTGCAAGCAACAATGTTTCACCTAGAGGTCAATGAGATGGACTTAGGTTGGAGGCCAATGAGGGTAAGGATTGATTGAAAGCACTTACAGTCAAAAGTTCACTTTATACCTGAGACATCAATATTAAGTGCTAGATGGCATGTAAGGAAAGTTTATTAGCACTTAGGTTTAACTTAAAATTGCAAAGGGAAGATGAACCACTTTTGTATATCAGACAAATACAAAACACTAAGTATAGATAGGTAAACAAATACAAAATTCTCTATTCATTACTCTATGAGGTGCATAATATAATTTTTGGCAGAGTCTAGTCGTACCAACTTGAGGGATGATTAATAATAGATCAAAGGGTATACTTATAGAATTGGAGAGCAAGAGAGATGGATTTTGGCACTAAAAAAGGAATAAAACTGAGCACAAGTCTATTTGAACCATAATTAAAACTAACTCTACATTTATGCTCATTAAAGATTCTTGATTGATCTAGGTCACTTCAATCAGTTGCACCATTACATTATTCCTTCACTGATGCTTCTTTATGGTTGCAACAATATGATCAAGTTGTTCCAAGCTAGGTTTTGACATCAATATAGTTACAACCATCAAATCAATTTGTTATATTTTTGTCATGGTGCTAACTATTCTTTACTAGTTTATCCTGGCATGCAAGAGTGGAGAGAAGGGACACTTTCATGCAACTAGATATAGCGATGAAGTCATTGAAGTCTATGTGTCTATCTTGGTGGCATCCTTTGAAATGTTGGTTCTAGTTTAAATTAGACCAAACTCATACTAAGCTCCATGCTATTACTTGATTTGGTCAAAAAATTGCTCCTTCAACTTCCAATGAGAAAGCCCCTTGGGTTTAAATTTGGCCATCGAAAAATGCTCAGACCAATTAAATAGCTATAAATTACCTTGTTTTTATTGGTCCAATAGATCCATGTTGTCAGATCCCTAACCTTTTGACTTATTACATACCATATATCTACTTGGTATGAATGAATGTGGTCCATTGATTTAGATCCTATGACTCCTTTGACATGTTGACTTGAGCTCACACCATTGGATCAAGATGTATGAATGAACATGGACTATTAGATTTGCCTAGACCCACCATTTGAACTCAACTGGCTAACTCAAAAGACCTAACTTTGACATCTACATGCCTTTATTTTATTTTTGCATGAACATATTTAATATCCACGCTCTCATCATTTGAAATCCATGTGATAGTCAAATTTGAACTTCGATGATTTTTTCCCAAGCTTTATTTTGACTTCTGCACAACCATCAAAGACATCTATGAGACCATCACAATTTTTGCATCAATTTTGAAGGTTGGATAGACAATTTATCCAAAACCATTCAATTCCATTAGAGTTTTTCATTAGGCATATTTCTACAAAAAAATTATTCAATGGAAATATCTTTAAGATTTGGACAAGGACATTTTGTTTTGGACATTTTATCCGACTGAAATGTGTCTTTGAAAAGATTGTCTTGGACATTTTGTCCAGAAGAATTCCACCTTTGGTACTTTTGATTGATATTTTTCCTAAAAAAATATGTACTTAGTCTTTTGGCTTCGAGATAATTTTTATGAAATAATTCCAACACTCAGCCAAATAACTTTGAAATATTTCCCAAGTGTAAACTAGGTTTTTAAGCCTATAAGCAATTCTGGACTTGTTCTTAAAATTACTTGGACACCATGAAAACCTATTCAAAACCTTCACCTCAGAATGTAGACTTAATTCTAAGCCATTTGATCTTTTTTCAATTGGGACCCTGCTAGGCTTCTTTCTAGGTCTAGGTGAAGCTTGGTGTGTGGGCCAAAATGGCCAACATTTTTGGTAACTCAACTGGCTTAATCATCTTGTTGGTCATAAAACCTAGTTATTTGACCAAGATTGCTCATGATGACTGAATGAATAAGGTAATAATTAAAAAAAAAGGCCTTTGATTGATTCTTGAAACACTTTTAGAGAAATGGGGAACCTAAAAATAATAAGAAAGCAACAAATGGACCAAAACTAATTAAACAACAAAAAATTGCAATGTGCAAAAACACTTGGAAGAAAAGATAGACCTATCTACTTATGTACAAAGAGAAAGATATCAAACTAATAGTATAAATTAAGATATCTCCCATTGATATGGATGGGAAGGCTCTCTCCATTTAATCTAACAATCTCAAAGGCATTGCTTTCCTTATAACTTGTGATGACATAAGGTCCACTCTAAAGGCTATCAAACTTGGAGTGTTTTCTTGGATTTGCATGGTCCTCATCCTATTTGAGGACTATGTCACCTTGTTGGAATGTCCTTAATGAAGATATTTTGTTAAAATATTTATTACTTTCTACAGGTTAGACCATATGGTATGCATGACATCATCTCTTGTCTCTTCCAATTCTCTCAGTTCATTCATCCTTACCTCTATTGCATCACTTTCTAGAAGCTCTAACTAGTGTGCAAGTTCTAAAGCTAGGAGCTCCAGAGAGATAAGTAGCCTTGATTCCATTCCATAAACTAATAGATAAGGTTAATGACCAATGTCATTCTTGAGGGTTATCCTATCATCTCCTAAAGTAGTCTTCAAGTTTGTATGCCAAGATCTTTGATTATCTTCCAGTGTTCTTTTGATGATCCAAATCTAGTTCTTGTTAGTGGACTCAGCTAGTCCATTACCCTATGGATAGTAATTTGATGAAGGTGTCAGATAAATACCTTGCTTAAGATCCCATTCATGTACCTTTTTAATGTTTAATGCCAAAGCATTGTTTGATATTATAGTAGAAGGTACTCCAAAATGGGTGACTAGACTCTCATAAAACTCAAGCATAGAGTTATCATTTTCCTTCTTCAAAGGTATTGACTCCACCTACCTAGTAAAATAGTATATAGATATCAAGATCCATTTATTACCATCACTAGATTGAGGACATATCATGCCAATGAAGTCTAAACCCCATTACATGAAAGGTTGCTCAATCTGAATGAGCTTCAATGGCATAGCAGTTAGTCTATGTTTACTTGTAAATATTGCACACTTTTCACAATTTCTAACCCATTAATGTGCATTATTAAATAAATTAGGCCAAAATTAACCCACTCTAATTATTTTTTTAGCTATGGTCTTGGATGCAAAATGGCCTCTAAAAGGACTATCAATAAATTGTTCAAAAAGCTTGTCAAAATGATTAGCTTTAACACACTTGAAAATCATACATCCAATGTACTTTTTGAAAAACACTCCATAAATCATAATGTATGGTAATTATTACACCCTAGAATTCCTTCTCCTTGATACATCTAAGCCCATTAGACATTTTCTTGTCTAAAGAAATCTAGTAATGTCTTGTGTCCAGCTAGATGGAGGAGTAGTTTCATCTTTCTAATGGGTGTCTTGTAGTGTCAAAACCATCTCTTTTTCTTATTTTACATGTTATACAATATGTTCACACAATCCTTTACCTTAAACCATATTTTTTACCTTCACTTAAATACCATATTCAATGTTCTTAGTGACCCATCCAGATCTCTTTTCACTTAAGTATCTATTAAGGATGAAATCCTTCACACTAAGATGAGCTACCATTAGTATAATCTTGGTATTTGAAACCAAATGTCTGAATTTTTTTAAACCTATTATAACCAAAAGAACATTATTTTAAAGAAAATAATAAATCTCCTCATAATCTTCCAAAGCTCGACTGAAAAAAACAATGGGTTGCTCTAAACCTTCACTATTTTGTTGTATAACCATGGATGAAATTGTACTAAATGTAGAAAAAGCATACATAAGGAAATCCTTACTGAAATCTGGATTAAGCAAAGTAGGAACTTGGCTGATTTCTTTTTTGATGGATTCAAAGCTTCTCTTACCCTCCTTACTCCAAGTGAATTCTTGATGATTATTCAACATTTGAGTGAGTGGCCTTACCAATTTTGCAAATCTAGAAATAATTCTTCTAATGAAATTGATCTTGCCTAAGAAGCTTTGAAATCCTTTCTTATGTTTTGTCAAGGATAGAGAAATGATTACTTATATTCTCTCTTGATCAATAGAAAGACCATCTTTGGACACTATATGCCCAAGCAGTCTCCCCTCATACACTGAAAAGATACACTTCTTTAGATTTAATAAAACTCCAAATTATCTGCATCTATCAAAAACAACTCTCAAGTGTGTTAGATGATCATTAGTATCCTTTTAAAATATAGTAATTTCATCAAGGTAAACTAAGACCATTTCATTAAAAATACCTTGAAAGACAACATCCATTGCCCTTTGGAAAGTGGCTCTAGCATTAAAGATCCCAAAAGGCATCTTTTGAAAGCCATAGGTACCCCATTTGATTTTGAAAGTTGTTTTATACTGATCTTGCTCTTTCATCAATATTTGGTTGTAACCTAAGTACCCATCTAGTAAGGAGAACCTTTGTGAACTTAATACCCTTTGCAATATTTAGTCCATGGAAGGAAGAGGATAGTGGTCTTTCAGTGACACTTTTTTCTAATCTTTAAAATCCACACATAGTCTTATCTCTCCATTTTTATTTCTCATAGGTATAAGGTTTGCTACCCATGTGAGTGTTTGATAGAAAATATTATACTTGAATCCATCAGCTTGGTAAGCTCCTTTCTCATGAGAATTTCAACCTTGGGGTTGATAGTCATTTGCTTTTATCTTACTAATTTTGCATCTTATTTAAGTTCAATAGTATGTTATGCTAATTTAGGGTCAAACCCTTTCAAATCATGGTATTCCTAAGAAATTAAATCCATGTACTCATTACATAATGAAATGAAAGCTACTCTCTCAGAATTTATGTTCACTTTACCCGACATGAGTTGTTTACCTTCCGCTATGTGAACTTGCTCATAATGTTTTTCCTTGAAAGAGTTGCTTACCTTGTCTTTTATAAGTTGATGATATGTATTGAAAATTCTCTCCAAAGTCACTAAACCTTTAGTCATCTTGTTTGATCTCAATTACACAATCTGATCTTCATATTGCCATTGCAATTTATTTTTATTCTTTGAGCAAAATTCTACCTCATTCTATAGGAAATAGGCTATCTATTTGTCACTATCAAAGACATGAAAACTTACCTCATTGTTTGGAACTAAAGGCCTACGTACAACTTTGATTTGGGTCTGATCTTTATTGTCCTTGAGCTGGTCCACTATATCACATTGTGCTCCTATGGCAACAAGCCTATCTGCATGTTGATTAGCTCGTCTAGGAATGGAAAAAATATCAAATGCTAAGAGATCTTTCATGAGGTCCCAAACTCTGTGTTTTTAGGCCTTTAGGAGGGGGTTCTTTGCTGCACTTAAAACTCTAACTTTTTGCACTACCAACTCACTATCACCTTTCACCTGTAAAAGCTTAATAACTCTCTTTCTAGCCCATTAAAGACCATGAATAAGAGTTTCATATTCTACATTATTTGATGTACAACTAAACTAAAATCTAACAAAAGAATAATACCTTTGGTGAAACCAACATTGCACCAACCCCACTCCCATTCTTTGATCTAGATCCATCAAATTATAGATTCCATACTCCCTCTTGATCTTGCTTTGAGTTGGTGAGACTAGGTAATGAGTCACCTTCTTCATACATGTAGTAGACACCAAAAGCAGCTTCTTGAATACCTTTATATGGGTCATACCCATCTTTATCAATAGCCCACTTATCCAAGAGTATATCTGGTATGCATTCAAATGGCTTAAAAAGTTCTTGATCAATAATATGCTCATCTTCTTCTAAAATACTACAATTCATATTAGACATATTTGGCATATATGGTTCAAGGTGGAATCTATAAATAATTTCTGATCTTATAGTGACTTTGGTTCCATATCTAGTTCTAAAAATTATGTATGACCAATCTGAAGAAAGATAACCTCCTATTTTAGCATTAAATCTCTAGACAGTCATAGTGCAAAGTATGGAGGTAAATCAACAACAACTATATCCTGTGAAATGGTGAAATTTAGACAAGTAGTAAGTAGAATCTTAAGATCTTTGAGGATACCCATAATATTATTAAGAGAACCATCTAATTGTAACACTCCTTTTTCATGAGGTTCACACTTGAGCCCTAATTTGTCAGCTATGGATTTAGGTATGATAGAAGTACTAGCTCCACTATCAATCATATAATTATGGACAAGATAATCTCCTATGACAACTAAAAGATAGATGGAGGAGGCTTAGTCACCTTAGGATCTTGAGACTCAACAAATGAATTAGAGTTGGTTAGAACAACACTTAGACTTTCCTTTTTAGGTGGTCCATTAGAGATATTAAGCTTTGAAAGCTCCTCTTGTAGATACTCCTTTTATCTTGGGATTAACAATATATCCCACATAAAAATTGAAATTGAAGTTTTCTTCATATGATCCGTAATACTGAGTGGAGAGGTAACTATCCTTGACTATAATTTCTTCATATGATCCATAATACCGAGTGGAGAGGTAACTATCCTTGACTACAATTTAGGAGTAGGAGGGGTTCCTAGATGTTGTGTGATCTAAGGAATGTAAAGCCCTTTCCCATTCTAGCCCTTTGGATCTTGAACCTATTGATTTGATGTCTTTTGAGGTAGCTCATGAGTGGTGGTCCTTTATGATGACTGAGAAGGAAAAGGGGCTGCCTTATCAGGACTTGAACCAGAATAATCAACAATTAACCTTTTCTTAGATATAGTATGGACTGAAACTAAATTATCAACATTAGACATATTTTGACTTTGATTTGTAGCTATGTGATCAAAATAATTCTCACCTTCTTGAAAGTTCACAAATGTGGTTTCAATAGGTGCTTTACCATTCTCTCCTCCTTATTGATTTGGCACTTCTACTTAGGTGAATGAAGGAATTTCTCCATGTAGTATAGAGGCTTCCTTATTTGATTGGTTTTCATGTGGAGGAGGAACTGAATCTACTACATAAGATCTCACTAGTTGGCATCATTGCCATGTCATTTTCTTGATCCCACTGATTAATGTTCCATTACCCTTCCTGAGCATACTTGTTCTAAGTTAGCAGAATAGATCTAGAATTGCTTGGATCATTAGGATTGTATTGCCTTGATTGTGAATTCTACCCTTGTCCTTTCTGATTTGACTGATAGGATGACCTATTATACTAATAATTTTGACTAGTATTTTGATATGGATTGTATGGTGGATCTTGTTGTCTTTCTATTATGTTGTTATGAGTCTTGAGAAGACTCTCTATCTTCCCCAATATGTTAGCTTGATCACTTCTATTTGATAAAAATTTTTTGAATGTGGAAGTGGAGCAATAGTTGGAGTAGGAGGGTGGATCTCTATAAAGAGAGGTATTGGTGGCCTTAGAGACAACTTGTCTGCTTGTATAAAGCAAATCTTGGCCTTGATTGTTATTTCAAAAGCCTCAGGTAGAGTGTTCCCTCCCATGGATTGAATCATCACAACTACATCTAAATTGAGAGCCTTCAAATAGTACAAAAAATCATAGTTGGGTGTAGGCTTGATCACTGCAAGAATTCTGTCACAAGTCTTCTAGAACCTATAATTGAAATCCACCATAAATTCATGATTAAATATGTTGATTGTTGTAAGCTGATCTACAAGTGAAAGGTGGTCACTTTTGTCCTTAAAGTGCTTGTATAGGACCTCTCCAAATTCATACCAATTGTTTATTGATGCAGGAGCCAATCCTCTGTATCATTGAAGTTCTTTCCCTTTGAAATAAGTTGTTAACAACCTCATTGCTACATTTTCCTGAGTCACATGATGCATTAAACAAAGGTTAGAAATATCTACAATATGTTCTATAAGAGTAATTGGATTTTTTCTTGTAAAATAGGAAGAGCCTTCAAAGTTGAGACTGAAATATCATCCCATTGAGTAAGATTCAAAGGACTACCACCATTGAATAGCATAAAGGCTTGCCTTCTAGGAACAACCGTATGAGATTTGGGATTTATAACAATGTTTAGTTGAACAATATTGACTTGAACAAGAGGGTTTTGTGTAACAATAGGGGGAACAAGAGGTGTAGGTGTAGGATTTGACTAAGAGGATTTCTTTTTCTTTGTTGATTAGAAAGATAGCTCAGAGAAATCTATCTCTTTTTCTTTTGCAGAGGATCTTGTGACAACTCTTGGGGACATGAAAATATGCAAATCCAAAATTTGCTACTATACTCAGATATGCAAAATTATGTAAATAGGTGGTCCCATCGGGCATGCCATAACTACTAGCTATCTAAATAGCACCCAATAGAGATCAAATTGCTTAAGTTTGACTCATACCTAGACTAACATGGGAATGATCTAAGGCTGTGAGATGCCTATATCTAGATCAGACTTCTAGGGTTTTTTAATGAGGCTAGTTCCTCAAATATGATAGTTTGGACCTCTCTTTCTAAGATTTAAACAAGTTGGGGTGAAAAGAGTTAAGAGATTGTATAAGGTAAAACTTATTCTAACATGTGGTGATGCATTAAATGTTTAAACATCTACTCTTAAGATTGAACTCATTAACACACTAACAGACTATGAATAGGACTAATGCAGTGATTACAATAGTTTCTAAGAAATAATTCTTCACCTAGAGGTCAATTTGATGGACTTAGGCTCGAGGGAAATGAGGGTAAGGCTTGATTGAAAGCACTTGCAGTCAAAAATTCACTCTATATTTGAGATATCAACATTAGACACACTAGATGACCTGCAAAGAAAGTTTATTAGCACTTAGGTTGAACTTGGACCTACAAAGGGAAGATGAACCACTTTTGCATATCAAACAAATATAAAACACTAAGTACAAATAGGTAAACAACTACAAAATTATCTATTCATTACTCCAAGCGGTACAAAATACAATTTCTGGTAGAGTCTAGTCATACTAGCCTAAGGGATGCTTAACAATAGCTCAAAAGCTATACTTATAGAACAAGAGAGCAAGAGAGAGGGATTTTGGCATTAAAAAAGGAATCAAAATGAGCACAACTCCATTTAAATCGTAATTATGACTAACTCTGCATATATGCTCATTTAAGCTCCCTGATTGATCTAGGTTACTTCAATTAGTTGCACCATTACATTATTCCTTCACTGATGCTTCTTTATGGTTGCAATGATGGGATCAAGTTGTTTCAAATTGGGTTCTGGTATCAATGCAATTATGACCATTGGATCAATCTATTAGAGTTTTGTCATGGAGATAACTACTCTTTACTGGTTTGTCATGGCATGCAAGAGTGGAGAGAAGGGACACTTTGATGCAGCTGGATCTAGTGATGAAGCCATTGAATTCTACATGTCTGCCTTGGTGGTATCCTTCGAAATGTTGGCTCTTTTTTTTAAACTGGACCAAACTCGAACTCGACTTCATGCTTTTACTTGCTTTGGTCGAAAAACTACTCCTTCAACTTCTAATGAGAAAGCCCCCTGGGTTTGACTTTGGCCATCGAAAAATGAGTCGGCCCAATTAAATAACTCTAAATTTCCTTTGTTTTTATTAGTCTCACAGATCCTTGACCTTTTAACCTCCTACGCACCGTATATCTACTTGGTGTGAATGAATGTGGCCTATTGATTTAGATCCTCTAAATGAAGATGTATGAATGAACGAGGACTATCGGATTTCCCTAGACCCACTATTTGAACTCAAATGACTAACTCATGAGACCCAACTTTGATGTTTGTGTGCTTGTATTTGACATCTACATGAACATATTTGACATCCACACTCCCATCATTTGATTCCCACATGATCGTCAAATTTGAACTCCAATGATTTTTTGCCGAGATTTATTTTGACGTATGCGTGACCGTCAATGATGTTTGTGAGACCGTTACACTTGCTGGATCAATTTTGAAGGCTTGGACAAATAATTTCTTTGAAACCATTCAATTCCATCAGAGTTTTGCATTGGGCATATTGCTATGGACATTTTGTTCGATGGAAATATCTTCGGGCTTTTGACAAGGACCTTTTGTTTTGAACATTTTATCCAATTGGAATGTGTCTTTGAAAAGATTGTCTTGGACATTTTGTTTGGAAGAATTCCACCTTCAATACTTTTGATTGACATTTTTCCTGAAAAAAATGTACTTAGTCTTTTGCCTTTAGGACAATTTTCTTGAAAGAATTCCAACACTTAGCCAAATAACTTTGAAATATTTTCCAAGTGTAAACTAGGGTTTTAAGCCTGCAGGTTCTTCTGGACTTGTTCTTGAAACTGTTCGAACCCATGAAATCATGTTCAAACCCTTCACCTTGCAATGTTGATCTTTCTTCAATTGGGACTATGTCACTATGCTAGGCTTCTTTCTAAGTCTAGGTGAAGCTTGGTATGTGGGCCAAAATAGCCAATAGTACTACAACAGTGGTAAAAAACTCTCATATCTGCTTCTCTACACCTCTTTATCAACAAAAGGGGGATGAGGAGGGGAGGAGTCATCTTGCTCATGATAAGATTGTTATTAAGCCTTCATGATGGGTGCTGCCAACACACGATGTTGTAGATATAGGTGTGATTGTTCCTCATATTCAAGGGTGAGGAGTGCTTGTCCATGTGGTTGTTTGGGATGGATAGATTGCATTGAATCCACCATTAGGGGAGCCCTCGACTTGAGCCAATCTCCCTCATTGTAAATATCAACCTGAAATCTAAATTTACAGTTTATATTTTTATTGTAAGTGTAAAGTGTGGCTAAATGAGTAAAAACGGTTCACATACCGTCATATTCCACGTGAGATTGGAAGTGATATGGGTGAATCTCCAACTGTAAGTCCTGCAGACGTCATGCAAAAGCTATCTCCATGCAACCAGAAATATCATATTTACATTTTTGCGGAGAAAAATATGAACTTTTTGACTATTTATTTGAATATTCGCATTCCAGCTAGTTTCCTCCGCCGATAGATGACAACAATTAGGGAAACCAACGCATAATAAACAGGAAAAAAAAAATGCTCTCTTGTTGTCCCAAAATTCTGGTTTACTGTATAACCATTTTCTTCTTCTGCGTTTTAATGTTAGCATTTCCATGCATTCTCAACAACTTGTTCATTGTTTCCTGCAAATGCCACCAAATTAGCGGTATTCTATCTTTTCAATCAGATATGGATCCTGAAATTCTATGGCCTGTGTTTTTATATCCTGCAGGTTATGGAGCAGAGAAGTACAGACTACGCCAAGGCACGGCCATGCAAAACTCCTCTTGTAGTTTTTTCTCACATAAAATTTCAGGTAAAATATTAATTACCCATATTGTATAACGGTTTTTATCTACATTTCAGATCACTGAAGAAAAAATTTATATACATTAGCCAAGCTCTTGCACCTTAAGGTATCCTAAGCTATAAGCCATGTAGTATACATAGTTCTTAAAATATTCAGATTATTTATTTGTCAATTTGTTGTGCCTATGTTATGCCAGGCACAGATGTTCTCAAGAATATAGAACATAGAAAGAATGTGAATGATATATCTCTTAAATATTCAAGAGGCAGTATTAATGGAAACAATTCATTTGGAGGGAGCCTAAGGATTGAAGAAAGAAAGTCATGTTTCCATTATGAGGGGATTAGAGAAATATCTTGTGGGTTCCTAAGCCATCCTGACAATGAATTCACAGTGTCTGGTAAAGACCGCCAAGACATGGATTCTTGCAGGGGTCTGGTTGTTGTTTCTGCCATTTTTGGAGCTTATGACAAGCTGAGGCAGCCAAGAAATGTAAAAACAATCACAGCCCAAAGTGTTTGTTTTTTCATGCTAATAGACAAGGAAACCCTTGAATCTCTAGCCCAGTTTGGAATCAAGCCAGATGAATTCAGAAAAATTGGACTGTGGAGAATTGTGTTGGTAACAACTTTGCCTTACAATACTTCTGTTATGAATGGAGTCATACCAAAGTATCTGGTTCACAGGATTTTTCCAAATAGTATTTACAGCTTATGGGTGGATGCGAAGCTTCAATTGGTAGTCGATCCATTGATAATTTTAGACAGACTGCTTTTAAGCAAAAATGCCACCATGGCCATTGCAAAGCATCCTTACAATATTCATACCATAGAGGAAGCTATATTTACAGTCAGGTGGCACAAATGGGATAAAGAGGCTGTGCTTTATCAAATGGAGTGCTATTGTAAAGAGGGATTGCAGCCATGGACTCCTTCAAAACTACCATATGATAGTGGTGGGTATTTGTTTCCCTCTACAATTTAATGTAATTTGCATTATTGAAAAAGGTATAATTCAATTACTGCAGATGATGGTAAGTCACAATTATTACAGTTGTGAGAAATATCCATAATTGAAATGTTTATTCTTCATTAAAAAAAAGAGGAATTTGCATTGATACAGATGTGACAGACTGGATTGATAATGATAAAGCACGAAGTTGCAGCAATTTTTGTTTCCCTGTCTACCATTCAATGTAATTTCAACTGATATGCGTTCTTTTTGTTCCAGATGTACCAGACACTGGATTGATTTTGAGAAAACATGAAGTTGCAACAAATCTGTTTTCATGTCTACTATTCAACGAAATGGAGGCATTCAATCCAAGAGATCAGCTTGCATTTTCTTACGTTCGAGATATGATGAGGCCAAAGCCTGTAATAAACATGTTCGAGGTTGGTGTGTTCAATTCAATCACTTCTGAATATCGTCATAACATTCTTGTGAAGAAGAAAAACATGGCAGACAATTTACCAGTGTCTCTTAGATCATTCGGCCAAAAAACAGCCTGTCAAAACTACTTGAACAAAATGTGGGATTCAAATTCTGTTCATTGATTGATACAAAAGATAAATTATATTAGTTTTGATATTTCCTATTGAAATTAAATTGCATTCTTGTAATCATCAATGCAATACCATGCATGACAATACAAAACTGAAGTATCAGGTTTGACTTTTCTATACAATATAGAATCCAATTATATATGAGTATCCTAACTGCGTATCGCGGGTGTATATATACCAAACCTTCAAACATATATCTGATTGATATATATATATATCAAATCAAAACAGAATGAGACGATAGGTATGCCATCTAGCCTCTTGATCATACTAGCTCCTTAAGGATGGGTGACTTTCCACCGGACCCTCTCTATCTTCGCTCTAGTGCAAATGTTCATAATTAATATAGTTTTTGTTCGAGCCCTTTTACATTGGGGAGTTTAGTTAGTTTAATATATATATTAATGTCCATCAAATGTTAAAGATTGATTTTTTTGAGAAAAAAAAAATATATAATGTAAAGATAGGGGAGCGTAATAATGCATTTAAAAAAATATAAAAGAGAAAATTAAATTTAAGAGTCAATAAAAAGAAGAATAAAATATTATAAAGAAGATAAAAAAGAGGAGGGTCATGTGTAGTGAGATGAATTTTGGTACTCCGGAAAAATAATTTTAATATTCAAAGTGGTGAAGAAGTGTGTGAGACCATGTGGATCATTGATTATGCATCATCTTACTAGCCTACCATATAAGTTTGGAAGACGTTCATTGGGCCTCAGACAATTGAAAGTAGAATATAGTTAAGCCTAAATACATTTTCATGGTGGATAGGAGGGATAGGAGGTGAACAGTTTGCGGGGTAGGGGGACAGGCAGTAGGGACAGAGGGTACTTAGGGAGTGGGAGAGGGGATAAGGAGAGGGTGACTTTCCCTTTACCCCAACCCAAATTTAGATGTGACTAGATCTCTCCATTACTCTTGTAGACATAAAAATGACCCCTAGAAATTTATTAGTTGTTAAATTGCATGATTTTATGATGTTTGTGTACTTATCAATTATTAATCCAAATTAGGCACTATTGACATGTTTTGTTGACTTCCAATAGTTTATGACCCTTCTACCATCCCCCTCTAGCTATCATATTCTCTATATTTTGATTTAATACCATTCTCAGCACTTATATAGGACATACACCAATGTTCCAAAAATTATGGAATGTAAGTATACGATCTTGATAAATTTGAGTGGACCTTATGGCTAGAGTGTACTCGCTCTCTTTCACCAACCTTTTTTTCTTGATGACCATTTTATGTTAGTTTGTGTGCCAATATGTTCATGATTTGAATTCAATTTGTTTATAAATTCACAAGCATTGTAGTTCATTTCAGAAAATAAATCAATCATTTTCACAAGAATCTATTCTAACATTTTAAAAGTATTTTAGAAGAAATCAAGTAATCATTAGAGAATTAATTGTAGCACATAAGTTCATGTTAGTGTTAACACATAAATCTAGTATTATATGCTTGAAAAAGCTAGTCTTGACCTATCTTTACCATACATAACTTGTGCATACATACATGACTACTTTTCACATTCCTTCCTAGCCATTCACCTTCTATGGGCCCAATCTTCTCGATTTCTGATTAGTTACCTACATGAATTACCTAGTTTGTGCCTAATATTCTTATTATATTAATCAGATTATTTCTTGATCATCAGATCAATCTTTCCTACATTTGGAAGCCTTAATCATGCTTTAGATGGCTCTGGTATAATAAAGCAGTCCACCTATACCATATCTATCCACGTTCATTTTATGGTGATTTTCCTACATTTAAATCTTTCATATTGGTCAACCCATATGTTTTGCATGTTAGTGGTAGAATAATTCACCCAGAGAGTTGGCTATTTATACACAACAAGATTAAGCCTTTTCCTATCTAGGAAGCATTTATGTATCACCTCCCAACATGACATATATCATCAAAAAATTGAGAGGAACAACCATAAAACTTCCAAATCAGATGCTCCTCACAAGAGAAGGACCTATCCAATTCTAAAGCACACAAGCCAAGTCAAGTTTGCATATTGTCAAGTGTTGAAAGCCAAGTTGTAAGTTGCATCCATACTAAATGAACACTATTGCACACATACACTTAATGGAGACAAATACATGTAATTTGATCCCTCTTTAGAGTATTGGAAATGTAGGTTGTACTCAACACTTAGAGAAAGGTGGTTGGGGTCAGCTCAAGCCATCTTTTCTATTTTCTTTTTTGGTTAAACCTAGTTTTGAAAGCTGAGCTACAGTTTCAAAGTGAAGGATAAAAAATATAAACCTCCCCACAAACAGTAACTTCTGATATTGCAGAGAATAATGGTTTAGAAGTAGGTGCAATAATCTCTATTGAAATACTCTGACACATTCTATAGAAACAATTTTGGTAGATATCAAACAAATTTAATTTTTTAAAGATGTCCATCTTCTATTACATCCATCTAGGTAGGTTCATACAATTAATTTCTACATCTAAAAATCTTTTGATCCATTTTGAGTACTTCCTGCCACTTAGATATAGTTTCAGACTTGAATAAAATAATAACAAGCTAAGTACCCTAGTCTTCCATGTCATTTCTAATAATAGTAAATAGTAATTGAAAATATAATTTTGCATTAAATTTTTATTAGTTTAGACATATTTCAAAGTTTTATCTTGTTTATGTTCATTAATAAAAAATGAGGTAAAACTTATTAGTGAACCAAACCATTTTATTGAGGGCACTTAACCCTAAGTTTCTTCCTTTTTCTTAGATTTCATATTTATGTATTTAAGCCTAATTTTTTGACATGATTTTTGATTTCCACTTCTTAGATGTTTATTTTCTCTTAGGGTTCCAATCTTAAAAAACTTAGCATTTTTTGTTAACCTTCTGTAATCACCTAAAAATGACACTTGAATGCTAAGAGTTTTACTCAAGACCATTCATCCCTAGCTTGGCCCTAGACCTATTTTAGGGCATACTTAAACACTTCTCAAGTATTTTTATGGGCCATAGATGTCCATAAGCATCCATAAATCAGTCCCAGACCCTAATCTTAACATCTTGACCCTTAGTGCCCCAAGTTTTGTCACATGGACACTAACATCATAATAGGGACAGTAGCGCCACATGGTGCTAATGTCCCCATTTTGGTGTTATTATCCTTTTCCATCATTTTTATACCAACAAATATATTTTTAAATTAGATACCACCAAGGGTAGGTCTATAACTATTTTAAGTCTTGCATAATTACCATAACAATATATATACATGACTTTTAGCTCTCTAACCACTAGATGGAAATTATATGCAAATTACACAAAAGAAAACTCAAAAGAAGTTGTGCACAATTAAGGTTATCAATCCCTATTCTACCCTACTTCTACATATTAACATCCACAACATTCCTAAACTTAGAGTACTCAAGTTTTCAATCTCAAGCACATTCAAATCACTCAAGCCAACATTCATACTAGCTTCACTTGCACTTACACTAGCACTTAGGTGGGGAGAACTACATCAAAATTGATCCCTCTTCAGAGTATTGGTATGTAGGAAACTCTCATCACAATGGGGTGTTGAGGACATTCAACTAACACCACTAAAAACACACTTTACTACTTGTATTAATGGGATGCCCAAGCAACATGGAAGATTAGGGTTTTTACATAAAATCATTCAAAAAAGGTCATCTATAGAGATCCATAATTTATGTGCACAAGAATAGGCTTGATAGACCCAGACACATGTGCATTTAGAAGCTCAGAACAATTTTGCATAGAGGAAATTACCACTAAAATAAGGACACTAGTGCCACATGTCACTACGTTCTAATTAGGGTGCTACTATCTAGGAAGGGTTTTGACATGCAGATCCTATCCACAACTTGTCTTAGTTTGTAGCCTTCAAATCTTGTGTTTCATTTATTTTATAGTTAAGTACTTATTTACATTATTTATTATTATTTTTAAAAAGATCAAATTAAGTCAATTCTATTATAAATTTGTGGTTATATTTATTGCATATTCTACCCTGATTTACTATACTCAACCCCTTTAAAAACATAAGATTTACATTCATTAAGTCCTAAAAATTGAAATCATTTGGTGAACCTAACTTAATTCAAATATTGCATAAACCCTAAACCTAGATAACCCTAGGGTTTATATTTTCATCCTTTTAGGACCCACACTCAGATTTTAAATCCCTATATTTTTTATTTGTATTTCATATAATCATAATAATAATGACATATGAAGTTTATCAATTTTTGTTACAAAGTTTTATAGCTTCCTTTGCATGCTTGTTTCTTTTCATTTGGAATGAATTCAAAGATTACATAAACACATATGTATGTGATGCTTTAAATCAGTTTAAATATATGTCATATTTCATAGCAATTTATCTTTCTCTTATATAAAATTCAATTAATAAATGAATCCTTACATACATAGAGGATCAATTACAATGTATGTCACATTTCATTCTATCTCTAGCATGTTATTGTTCTCTTATGTTCAATTCAATTAAGAAAGAAATCCTTACATACATAGAGGATCAATTATAATATAGTGTATTGGACTTAATGCATAAATTTAATACCCTAACAACCATGTTTCAAGTTTTAATTTTGTATCTTATGCACAAGAAAGAATCTCCTTCTCCTCCTCATCTTCATGAAGATGATAACTACTTTGCCTCTAACCAGGTCCATGCTATCATTCCTCCACAAGATGATGTAACCTATACTATTATTACTAATGCCCATACTCAGCGTATCCATGTCTCCACCTCTCCCCTATTGGGTGTGTGCCTACATGATCAATCAAAAGCAGCCAAGGTTTGCACTTGTGGGACTCTAAGGAATCAAATTATTAGTATGAGCAAGCTAATATCAAAATTATAGAATCAAAATCATTTATTAAGTGAAAAGGTCACATTATTGGAAAATCAAGTTACATGTACAAAGTCTTTAAAATATTCTAGTGTTCATCATGCATATACATCTGCACCTAGCAAAGTTGTGCCTAGCACTCTCTCATATCCAAATCAAAATAATACACAAGATGGGAATCAAGACACTCTCCCCCCACTTAACAATGAAAATCTTATTTTCAATAAGGATGAGATTTTATAGAGTTTTAGAGATAGACTTTGGGAATAACCCCATGATCATGCACAAATTTGAAAACCATAGTGGAAATAAAGAACAAATCAAATAATGGATAGTATTATACTCCCCCAAATAACAATATTGTTATACCTACTTTGGGGACAACTCAACTTGTACAAAAACCCATTTTAACTCCAAAACCTTCAACAATGGCAACTACATCTCCTATGGCTAGTTCCTCCTCTCTAGATGTACAATCCCTGATGCATGAGATTCATTCTCTTCATGCTAAGGTGTAACTTCTTGAGCATGGAGCTACTAGGCCATCACATGACTTGGATTATCATGTTATTTTGCATAACCTTTGGCACATCACATAATGGAAAATCCTTTGCCATCCAGATTCATGGCACCTAAACTTACATTGTTTGATGGTAAGGGTGACAAAGAGCACCATCTACAAGCTTTTCCACATAACATGTTTGGAATATGTATCCAATTATTGGCTCCTCACTAATTTGTTCCCATGTAGTCTAAAGGAATATTCCTTACAATGGTTCTATGATATTTTGAATCAGTCTATCACCACATTCAATCCTTTAGTAGATATGTTTTTAGCATACTTCTCAATTAACACCAGTGATAAGATATCATATGCTCAAGTAGCACAACTGAAGTAAAAATATAATGAGCCTATTACTGAATGTATCTTATGATATAAAACTATATTGGTAAATATGAATATCCCCATGGCAGATAGATATCTCCAAGACATATTTAAATAGGGCCTACTACCAGCATTACATGAAGCTATCTTGTATAAGATGTTTCCAATGTTCATATATTTATGGCATATAGTGAAATAAAGGGAAGTCAAACTTCTCTCTATGGGCAAATTAAAATATGCAAGTGGATCAAATTCAACCACTAAGAGTTTTAGTAAGCCTCCATACAAAGTAAGGGCCACTAAAAATAAGGGTGATCTAAAGGCCATAGTTAATACAACTTTAGAGCCATCTCCTTGTTTGGTTTTATCAGCTCCTCCATGAAGAGTTTTCACCAACCTTATAGAATCACCAGCATGTGTTTTGTAGTAGCTCCTAGAATGCAATGCCATATCTCTCCCTCCCATCAAAGAGGTTGATACAATATGGACTCCTCCAAAAATTTATGATTCTAATGCATTCTATGAATATCATAGGACACCAAGTCATATTAAAAATTGATGCATCACCTTGAAACATAAGATACAAGATTTGACAGAGGCCAACATAATTGATGTGGGCATACCCATAGAGGCACCCAAAGTTCAACAAATAGAAGCTAAGGCATTGAAAATATTCTCAGATATATTTCTAAAGCATATAACTAATGAGGCAAGGGGCACTTCAGGTGTTCATTATACATATTAGGCACATCCACTACTAGTGTCATATCACACTACTACAAAGGATCCATTCCCCATACACAATATAATTGGTGTGTATCATGCTATAGTACTAGATAGACCACTCATCATTTTCTCATATCAAGAAATTATCGATGATGACTCAATTTATATGCACTCTTTGTATGAGTTTACATTGATTATCATCCTATTTAGAGTGTTATAGTTGATAATGGGTCAAGTATTAACATGTGCATTGTCACATTTATACAAATAAATCAGGATATTTATCCTATCAACATAGTTATTCATGGTTTTAGTGGCCATGTTTAGATCTCCATTAGGTAAATTTTACTTCCACTATAAGTTAGACCACCGCATGTGGCCACTAGATTCTTATTAGTACCTAGTGCAAGCACATTAACATGTTTTGGGTAGGTCATGGATATAACAACTAAGATCCATACCATCCACCGTGCACATATGCCTCAAATATATACATGTTAATTAGGTGATCACAATTGAGGGTATTTCATATGAGTATCCTTTACCTATCCCACATGAATTCACACTGAAGTTACCAATTACATTTCCTAGCAAAGTTCCTATTAGTACACCATAGAGTTTAGTGGATCCACCAATATAAGTGAGATCTACTCCTAGAGTGGTACCAAATACACATACTCTCCCACGAATACCATTATTAGAGAGACCCCTATGTCAGAGATATATTACATATTCTATAATGCCTCCCTCTACTCCTTTTCTTATGAGATCAATATTATTGATTTATTAGCATAGGGAACTTATGTCAAAAATAACATATTCTATCATATAGGTTTCTATGACCCCTACAATTCATAGGAAAGTGCAGTCACTTTCACGGATTCCTAACACCACTTCATAAGTAATGCCAGCTATAGATCACTTAGTATAATAGGTTATGGGATGACAATTACCTTTTCATATAGCACACATGATCATTGTTCCTTTATTTTACATATTCCACATTGATAATGAGTCTCCCATGAGACTCATCGGTCAGTATTGTTCCCCCCTTATTATACATAATTTCCTTATTTATCATTCCTTGTATATAGTTTCATTTTCATGTTGCTTTTACATAACTTATTTATTAAAAAATACAAAAATAATATAATATGTAAAAACACAAAAACTTTTAAATATTTACTCAAAAAATATATATTATAGATTGTATGCGTTGTCAATGTTTACACTTTTTATATTTTTCAAATATTACATATGTTAACTATCTTAGTATAGTCAGTTTTTATGATACATACATGCTTCACTTGATCTTTTCAAGTGCTTATAGATTGCTATAGGACTCGGGTCCTCTACACCAATCTAGATTCACTACTATCTACCCACTAGGGGAAAATACATAGATACACAAGTTATTCATTTGACACACTCACCTATTTGGGGGCATTCTATACACATTTACGATTGCCACGTTATATCTTTCTAAATTCTACATCACAGATTTAGCATTGTTATATCTTGATATTGATCATCCTACACCTACTCATATTTTTAACCGACTATTAGTAATTTAGACTTAGCATTATGTGCATCTTAACTCTTATACAAATTTATACCACATGTTCATGTGTAATTTCATTTATAGCTTTCCTAGTTTAGACTTGATTATGTTTCTATGCTTCTTCTATTCAAGGGCATTTGAATATGTTACTGCTCTATGACTCTATGCCATTTTTTTCATTGTATGTATGCTTTAGATATGTGCCCATGTCTTTGTGTGTGCCTTCTTAATTGTGCATGCATACATTTGAACATGTCCTTCCATGTGGATCTAATCCAACTTTATTATTATGTGTGTATGTGGACATTTGAACATGTCCTTGTATGTCATGCTTTCTTAGATTTATTGACATATGACAATGTCCCTTAGATTTTGGCCCCTTGGCCTACTTTGTGTGCCTCATGTGTGTTGTATGTATACTTTTTTGTATGTGTCATGTCCATGACACTTATCTCTTACTTGTTAGACACTCTAGTTTTAGATGTCATGAGGGACCTCATGCATCTCCCCTTCCTATTTGGGTGTCATGATGGACATCATGCCCCATCCCCCTAGGTAGTTACTCAGTTATTACTCAAATTGATTATTCATAGAAATCGTTATATCTATCTTGAAAACCTTATGAATGCTAGACTTAACATACAAGACAAATTACAAATTATGCTCAGATTATCCCACATTTTGATGTTATGTATGCAAATTATATTGGTTTATTATGAAAATATCATATATGATCTAGCTAACACACATTTTATAGATATTTTTTCTTTTAAGGATAGTTATTGCATAGACACAACAACTCCCCTCAAAAGATGGGGCATTCATATGGGTTTGTCATAGAGATCATGATATCTGAATGCGTTTAGAGTACAAGTTTTAGTATACAGGATTAAAACATATAAATCAAATTCAAGAAAATATGGTGGGAAATAGTGGCATAAAGATTAGGTATAGTGACACAAAAATTAGAAAAATTGGACATTACTACCCAAATTAGGATACTAGGACCATATGGTGCTATTGTCCAAGATATGGTGTTACTATCTAGTAGCCTTTATTTTAGAAAATTTTAGATTGGCCAAAAAAGTACAATAGGTATAGTCTAGGTTTACACAAGTTTAGTTATGAATTACCAATTTTGACTTAGTTTAGCTTAGATTCATATTAGTTTAGCTTAGATTCATATCATTTTTCTCAGATTGGGGGCATCATGTGAGACATGATCATTCCCATTTTAGTTCAGATACTTAGATACAAATTATTACAACTAAGTCCATAATCTATATACTCAAATATGATTTTGGGGCAGGTGCATGCCATATTATTTATACATGCTCACTTATACACTGGTTGATCAGATGGAATGACAAACTCCATGCCATTATCTATATTATATACATCATACACCATGTTCTAGGCTACACACTAGATTCATTCCTTACTCCATCTATAGTGGTTAGCAATCTTGAGTGGTCTAGAGCTACTTAATATTCTTCAGTAGCCGTAGAACTAACACATCTCTAGATACATTATGTAGTTTCATTTTCAAATGCATATTCTACACATGGGTGGGCAATGATGGAGTCATGGTATAACTAAATTCTTGAGCCACCTACATGAGAGGGTTAGATGCATCATCAGTCCAATGTAAGCTATTCAAAGGTCATGATCCACTAAGTAGGGGTGGGTAATGATGAACTCAAAAATAGATTGATTTATTGATATACCCACACATGGGGATTGAGTAAGCCATCAACTCAATCCATGTTATTCATCAATTGATCACTATATATAAACACACATATCTTATTACCAGGTTTATGAATTGGTTTGAATACCAAGTGAGGTGTATTTTTTTATTTCCTCTCTCTTATCTCTTTACTTACTTTTGTCTTTGATTTTGATATCTCTTAAGTAAGGATTTAATTATGCATGTTTCACTTATAAGATACACAAGGGAGAATGCTTCTCAAACTCAAATCTAGATTCATAGGCTTCACCTCTTAGGTAAGTCTAGGTACACTTATTTTTCCTTTATCATATTAATTTCACTTTAATACATTTATAAAATAAAGGGGGAGAAAATATAAGAATCTAAAAATTACACTTGAGTGCTAAGAGTGCTACTTGAGTCCACCCATCCCTAGCTTAGCCCTAGACCTATCTTAGGGCCTAATTAGACACTTATCTAGCCTTCATGAAGGATACAAGCATCCCTAAAGTAGTCCCAAACCCTCATCTTGACATTTTGGCCCTTAGTGCCTCATGATCTACCACCTAGACACTAGCACCATAATAGGGTCAGTAGCACCACATGGCACTAATGTCCTAGTTTTTGCACTATTATCTTTTTCCCTCCTTTTTATACCAATGAATGTCTTTTAAAATTAAAGACCACCTAGGGTTGACCTAGACCTATTTTAAGACTTGCACAAGCACTAAAATAATCCATATACATGAATTTTATCTGTCTAGTCATTAGATGGAAATTAGATACAAATTACACAAGCAAACTCAAAACAAGTTACGCACAATCAAGGTAATCAATCCCTATTCTACTTTAATTCTGCATACAACCATCTACAAGATTCCTAAGCTTAGATTACAAGGTTTTCTAGTCTCAATCACATTCAAAACACTCAAGCTAACATTCATACTAGCTTCAATTGCACTTACACTAGCACTTAGGTGTGGAGAACTACATCAGGCTTGATCCCTCTTTGGATTGTTGGTATGTAGGCAACTCTCATCATAGCAGGGTATTGAAGATGTCCATCCTAGCCCACTAATAACACACTTTACTACTTATGTCAACTAGATACCCTAGAAACATGGAGGATTATGGTTTGAACATAAAATCAATTAACATAGGTTATTTACAGAGATCCAAAACTCATGCACATAATAATAGGCTTGGCATACCCAGACATAGGTGCACCCAAAAGCTCAAAATAGTTCTACACAAATGACACTAATACCAAAATAGGGATATTATCACCATATGGTGCTACTATCTAATTAAGGTACTATTGTCTAGGAAGGGTTTCAACACCTGAATCCTATTCAAGACACTCAAATCAACCTCTCTCTCAGTTTTTAGCCTCTAGATCTCTTGTTTTAGTCATTTTCTTGCTAAGTACTTGTTTACATTATTTATTGTTATTTTAAAAAAGGTAAAATTAAGTTAATTCTATTACAAATCAGTGGATTTATTTAGTTCATATTTATACCTAGATTTACTACACTAAACACCTTTAACAACATAGGATTTACATTCATTAAGTCCTTAAAAGTTAAATCACTCTCATATTAGGAGTAGGTTTTGTGGTTGTGTTTACTTCTCTTTCAATATTTGATATAAGGTTAATTTCTAGATTAAGTGGTGTGAAAATTCAACATAATAATAATTATATGGTTATCCTTACAAAACATGATTTTTCAAATATCCCTCATGGGAAAACATTATCCATGTCTACTTCACAATCCCTCATGAAAATTGTTATATATTTATAGTAAAATGTGTTGCATCTAGATCAAATTTATTTTTACAGTGGCCCATATGACTAAATCTCTTAAAAATCATAAGGATAATATTTTATTACAAGCCATAGATATGAAAAAATATGGTTTTGGACTAAAATATCTACAAAATTTAGGGTATGAGTGTCTATGATTAGGGAAACATGCACAAGGAATTATTATTCCCATCACACCATCCATTCACAAAGGTAAACAAGGCCTCGGATATGAGGACAATTTTCAAGTTAAAATAGAAACTAACAAGAAAAATGTATATATTATTACATATTTTCAAAAGTCAACACAATAAGTCTATATGGACCTTCATGATATCAATAAGGGTTTCCCACATGAAATGAAACAAAAGATTCCACTATATATAAAATAAAAATGATTAAATAAGAGACTTAAGAGGGTTTTAGTAGATGATGGTTAAGTTTGAATGTTTGAAACATAAAATTATTGCAAGCATTGGGCACTAACATGGATAATATTCAAAGTATAGATAAGATCATGAGAATATTTGATAATATCTCTCACAAAGTACTTGGAACAAGATCATTGCATTTGAAAATAAGACCCAAGACATTGACCACCATGTTTCATGTTATGCCTAATAATCTACACTATAACTTACTCTTGGGTTGACCATGGTTCCATGATATAAATGCAATACCATCCATGTTACTATTTTACCTTAATTTGGATTGATGGGTTAGATTAATCTAACTAAGACATAACTTTGGAATGTAATTTAAATCATAAGATATGGTTTTTAAGCACACATCTAGATGTAAAAGATTGAGTTTGATTCACTATTTGATAAGGGCATGTGTTAAATATGAAAATTAATAAAGAGATCATAATAATTATATTTTAGAATTTAATATCTAACTATGAATCTATTTTATAAATAAACATTAGATATAAGTAAGCATGTGGTTCACTTAGTTCTAGAACTAATATGTTTTCTATACTTGATCGGTTATACAGGATATGGTTAATATTATTGGTTGATATTGACTTGCTAGTTAGTAATGACCTTTTCAGGAGTATGGAAAAATGATTGTATAGTCACTTGTGATTATCTTTGTTTGCTATGTCTTTGTGATCCTATACCATAATGATGCACATAAAATAAAAAATCAGCCTCCTTTGCCTTGAAAGCATAGATGTACTTATGATGGCTAGAAACTTGAAAAAAATGAGGGTAAATATAATCGCTGAGTTGACCTCAATCAACCCTTCCTAATGATTGGTCATTACATATGTATATAATACTCTAAGGAGGCAAATCAAGCCACATGTAGTCCTATCACCTAGTGTGATTATGCAATTATGTTCCTTCATTATGTGTATGTAACTAATGATTGATATTGATAGTTGAAAATATTTTCTTTGACTTAGATTTTGAGTGATTTAGATTTGACTTGTGACTTCTCCTAGTGATAGGTTTGTAAATTGGGAAAAATAAGGAATATTTGCTTAGTGTGAAGTCCCTTTTGAATGAGACATTGATTTATTTATATATGGATCCAATACAATAATTACTCATGTCAGTGACATGTGAGGATTAAGCTTTGAGACTAAGGATTGGTTTGATTTTATAAAATAGTTATTACTAGGAGTATAAGTCATTTTGATTAGGCTAGTAAATATCAAATTTTAGTACTAACTATCCTAGCAGAACTAACATGTGTATAGGGGGAATAAAATGATCGTCTCAATGTGCATATGGAGGATATTTGTCAAGTTTGAAATAAAGATTGACATTATCATAGATGTATAATAATATAACAATAATATTGACTCATAAAATAACATGCAAGTGTGAGAGTATGGTAAATTAGGGCCTTGTTTCAGTTCTCAAGTCATGCATGGTAAGTTTGTCTCAAGCTTGTCATTTTCAAGTACTAAACACTAAAATTTAGTATCTAAAAATGCCCCCCTTTATTCTAATAATTAAATTTTTAGATTGAAATGATAAAATTGTTGTCCCCCAAAAATATCAGTCATTTTTGGGACAACATTTGACCTATTCTTGAACTATTTTGATCCAACAGAATAAAATCCTCTCTCCCCTTCTCAAAAATTGTTCTAGGCATTCAAATTCTCCATTTTTCAAGTTTTTTCAAATCTACGGACTCCCCCAGTCTACGAACTCTGTAGGCCCATTTCTACGGACTCTGCAGGCCCATTTTTATGGACTCTATAGGCCATATCTATGGACTCCACTAGTTCTATAGACTCAAATATACAGACTCCCCTAGTTCTATGAACTCATTTCTATGAACTCTACAGGGTGGAACTATGGACTTCATAGATCATTTCTATGCACTCTGCCAGCTAGATTTCTATAGACTCTTTCAAAGTTAGAGAAAACTATAGACTTGGTTTTTATGAACTCTACAGGTAGACTCAAATCTATGGACTCTCAAGACCTCAAAACCATGGACTCTATAGGCTAGTTTCTCAAATCTATGGACTCCCTCAGTTTTATGAACTCATTTTTATGGACTCTACAGGTTGGTTTCTACGGACTCTACAGGAAAGAAATAGGTTTAACACTTAGTCATTTTTTTAATCAAGAATTTCAAAGGGGTCTTCCAAGAGCTCGAAGGACAAGTGCCCTTGCGGAGGGCACTTAAAAACCAAAGTGGACCATTGCAAAAATTTGAAAGGTGACTTTGGAGCTCAAACAACCCTTGTGGAGGGCAGGTGGGGAGCAAGTGGACCGATTCAAAGGCCGAGTGAGAAAGGGAAGTCTTTTAGAAAAGTTCCCATGATAAAGTTGTAAAGTAACAATTCCATCAGACAAAAATTTTGAAGGAATTCCTTCAGACTTTTGTCCAAAGGAAATAAGCCCGACGAAAAGCAAAAGTCTATTGAAGAAAAACAAAGGCACAGTGGGAAGAAAGAATGAAGGAAGGAAAGGAACAATTCCTTTAGACTTTTGTTCGAAGGAATTCCTTCATACTTTTGTCTGAAGAAAAATATTGAAGGATAAAGCCCACCAAAGAAAGAAGCACAAAGGCCATTTGAAGACTACTCGAAGGGCACAAACCCTTGCGGGGGGGGCTCTCATCGACCAAAGAAAACTATTTCTCAAGACCCCGAAGGGCAAGTTCCCTTTAGGGAGGATCAAACAAGAAAGCTGAAGGAATTTCCAAGGAATATGATGGGCCCACAGACATCAAAGTTAAACACCATGAACTAGTCGTTGGTTTCCTATGTTTCTAGAAGGTAAAGTAGCCTACCGGGTGGACATTGGAAGATCACGAACATTCAATGGCATGGCCCATTCTTATGCATTGAGTAAAGTAAATAGTTACATGCACATTAGGAAACACATTAGGCAACCCATATTAAAGACTAACGCTCGATTCTAGCATAGCCCATGGACATAATTTAAAATGCATTAAAGGGATTGAATGCATCATAACACATTTTTGTGAAACAAAGTATCTAAGTCTTTCTTGGAGCACTATATATTAGACTCTCTTATTATTTTAGGTATCTCGGTCTGTAATCAGAAATGAAACTCTACCCAAATTAAAAGGCATTTATGATACTTTGAGGTCAAATTGTTGATCATTTTTCATTATTTGAATAAGAAAACACGTGAATTTTTAGATTTTGTGTTGGAATAGATTGGTTGTTGGGGAAATTGTTCTTATGTCTATTTCCTTAATACATTTTTTGTCCATTTGATTAAATAAGTAGAATTAGTGAAATTGATCAGGAAGGTGTCCTGAAGCTAGTTGTGGAGAGACTTTGTGCTGCCACATTTGTCTTTAGTTTGTCTATTTTTTTATTCATGTGTAAAGGATCTTGAGATGACTTTGTGCCCTCATTGTCTTTCATATTTCACTCTTTGGCAGTTGAGGTGGAGAATTTGTGCCTCATTTCATCTTGCTATGTTATTGTGCCCTGTTACAATTACTTATCATCACCTGAAAGATTATTTTTGTCTGCTGAACAACACTTCTAAAAGAAGAGGAGTGTCTTTTGTCATTTCATCAAGATTTCTCCTTTGATTTGTGAACATCATCTCTGAAAAAAGAGAGATGGATGGTTTATCCTACCCTTGAGTGTTATTTTATGTTTATATATATAGTATATAGCTCTTGCATATCTACAAAGAACCTCCCCTTGATGAGAGGAGAGATTTGTCCCCTTTTGATGTAGTAAATCTACACATCTGGCTGACCAATTTCTCTATGATGTGGTTGAAGAGACCTATTTTGCTCATCAGTTAGCTGATCGATAAAATATTCACCCAATAGTTTTTAGAGACTCCACTAGGGATCAAATGTGTAATTTAAAGCCTCAAGTTTTAGATTGAAGCAATCCCTACCCTTATTCATTATAACTCTAGTGAATCCATTCTATATCTTACCCATTATCATTATAGCCTTACCATCTCCCTTCACCTCCATGCCAATTGGGATAGAATGCATAGTTTGAAGCTCAAGCTTCAAGCTAAAGTAGGGCCAGTTCTTTCCCATTTTTGTTTTACAATCTGGCAACTCCATGTTATACGCAAAGCCAAAGGGCTAAAGGTATTGTAGACCTTATATTTGAGTTGGTACAGTAAAGTAATTTTGATATGTTTCCTTCACCATCTCACCTCCAACAAACCAAGAGCTTTCTTCTTACTAAATTCAAGTCTCCATTACCGAGCAAAGCATCTATTTTCACTATTAATAAAGCTTTATCAATACTCACCCCTCTAAAATTTGTTATCCCACCTTTCCATAGTCATACAATGGAAGTTTAAGGTCCTTGGGGTAACTCTTTTGTCCCACTCAATTTAACTCCACCTCTACATGAGCTACCATGTAGTTCAAGAAAAAATTTCTCCAAATTCTATGGTGATGGGAAGGTTCATCTTGACGAACATATTGTAGCCTTCAACATAGCCTATGGTGTAATAGGAGTGGAATTTGAGGATGTGGCAGTTAGGCTTTTCATAGAAACACTACAAGGTGCTACTGTAGACTGGTTCTAACATCTACAGGTTAGATCAGTGACTGACTGGAACACCCTCAAAGTCAATTTTGAAGCCAGATTCAAACCTATAAAAGATGCACACACTCTACTGGCTCAACTCACACAAATGAAGAAGGAGCCTCATGAACCAATGAGGGATTTCATAGCCAAGTTTGACAAGCTGAGGAATAAGATTCCTGCAATTTCTCAGCCTACACCTGAGAATCTCAAATGTTTCTTCATCAACTCTCAGTTGCTTGAAGTAAGTTTTTTACTGAGATGTGCTGGCCAAATAGACCTTGCTATAGCTCAAGATTTGGCTACTGAGGTGGAAGATGACCTTATCTTGGCAAGAAAGATAAGGAGAGATCCAAATAGAGGTAAATCCTCTTCATCTTCTAAATATCCATCTACAAGTACCACTGATCCAATGGTGTAGAATCTGGCAAATGAGTTGCTAACTCTCAAGAAGAAAATGGCACAAAGAATAACTTTAGCTCCTTCATACAGAGATATACCAAGAAGAACATTCCCCAATCAGTCATACCAAGGCAATGCTACCAAAAATCAATGACAACCAAATCATATTCCTCCCCCATAGGTGAAACTTGCCATTAAAGCACCCCCAACCAATTTAGCAGTTGGATATCTCGAAACAAAATCTGATTTCTCTTTCTAGCCTGAATTAAATCAAGAAAATGATGTTGATCTCCTTGCAGAAGGCCAGGAAGAATTAGTTGGTGACTCCAACTTCAATTTCTTGAATTACCAAGATGAACCCAGAGGTAAAAGTGAAGCAGTTGATGGATCATATGCTATATTCACTCGGTCCCAAAACCAGTCAGCCCAACAAGCTAATAAGGGAAAAATAGGTGAAAGTTCTTAGCTTGCAATCTTAATTTCCAAACAAGGAACTTATCTGCCTTTCCAACCAAAGGACCCCATGAGTAACAAAAAGGTAAGTACATCAAGCATTCCTCCATCTTCAACTTTAATTCTACAGACTAGTCCTCCCCCTTCCAAAAATAAAAAATATGAACTACCTTCCTCTGTTCCTAACCAATTTCAGTCATTTGACATAGTTGATCATGTCAAGAAGACCAAAATTTAAATGTCTAAATTTAAATTCCTACAAGCCAATCCTGAATAGTTGGATAGATTAGTTCAATGTGTGAAGAATAAAGCTGTCCCTATAGGACAAGATGCTAAGAAGGTAACTCATGATTCCCCAAAGAACATGCCCATCCAAAATAATCTTGTCATTACTCCTCTAGTTGCCACTAGGAAAATAGAGCCTTTCTATGTTTACCTGTTGATAAATGATCACAAACTAAGCAATTGCATCATAGACTCAGGTGCATCTAACAATGTCATGCCTACCAAG
This sequence comes from Torreya grandis, assembly GCA_037957365.1. Lineage (NCBI taxonomy): Eukaryota > Viridiplantae > Streptophyta > Pinopsida > Cupressales > Taxaceae > Torreya > Torreya grandis. The sequence goes on from JARHVA010002031.1 coordinate 1,660,973, forward strand.
GTAGCAGAATCTCTTGGACTCGCACTGACCAAAACCTTTGGGAGATGTTTCTCCATGGAGAACAAATAAGTACCTCTATTGGGACAAATCAAGGATGGCCAATTTGCATTTGCAGCATTCCCAGACAAAAGGATCAAGATGACAGTCTTGGTGGTTGATGTTTTAGCCTCATACGACATTCTTTTAGGGTGAAATTTTTGTAAAGATGTTGGTGGAGAATTGAGCATGGACCTGTCTGAAGCGAGGATCACTATCAAAGGCATCATGTAGAGGTTATTTCTTGAAAAGGAAGCAAAATATGTTGTCACTCAAACATCAACCCCTGAAGCCCAAATTCTATTTGAGTCTTCAAGTATGGGTAATTATTTTTTGACCACAGAAGATACTCATGTTTCAGCTGATGAAACCCTCAAAAATGATAGTCTAAAAATTAGTTTAGGTGGAACAATAGAAGACATGATAGAATGCAATGCAAACACAGAAGAATTCCCCCTCCCAAGCAAAGATAAATCTGAGAAAGGATTAGTTTCAAATAAGGTATGGATGCTAAAATTTGATGGTAGTTGTTCCTCTACCAGTTTAGGGGTTGGGATTGTGTTGATATCTCCTTGAGAAGATATTTTTCCCTCTTCATACAAGTTGCAATTCAGTAATACTAACAATACTACTGAATATGAATCCATATTGCTTGGATTGAAGGCTACTCGAGATAAAGGCATCAAACTCCTTCATGCCAAAGGAGATGCTAAACTAGTGGGTTGCTAGGTAAGAAACCTTTATCAAACCAAAAATGAGAGATTACACCACTACCATGATCTAGTCTAGGACCAAATTGAAAGCTTTGATGCTTTCAACATCTCTGCCATACCTAGGGAATTCAATGACCAAGCTAATGCATTGGTTGTTTCAACAACTCTCTTAGTCCCTCACCCAGACTTCATAAGAGGCAAATACACCATTGAACTGGTATTTTAACCAAGCATACCTGATAATGCTATCCATTGGCAAGTGTTTAACAATGATGATCAAATCATTGCCTTCTTAGAACAAAAAGACAGCTTTAAATGACTACATTTTGAAGGCAGTAAACCTCAGAAGTGTGAACCAGCTCCTAAAATGAATTCAAATGTAGGTGAAGAATTCCTATAGCTAAAGGGAATAAAATTCCCAAAGGACTATTTTCTCTTGAAAAGCTATTTGATAATCATTGCAAGTTCATCAAATAGTAGCAAACAGATTCAAGCTCCTCTCAAGGGTTTGATCAAATAAATTTGGGTACCAAGGAAGGTCCCAAGATGGTTAACATTGGTAAATTCTACTCTCCCAAAGAGAGGTTCAAGTTTACTACTTTGCTCAGCCAATACATGGATGTCTTAGCATACTCTTATGATGACCTAAAGTCTCTCAAGCTTGATGAAATCTGCCATGACATTCCTCTCAAGGTTGACTCAGTGCCTTACAAGTAGAAATCCTGGCAGTATAATCCAAAGATATCAGGTACTATTCTATCTGAGATACAAAAAATGTTGAATACTAGGATAATTTTCCCAATTCATCATTCCACATGGATTGCCAACATAGTCCCTGTGAGGAAGAAGAATGGTGAAATTTGGAACTATGTGGATTTTAAGAATCTGAATCAGTCATCTTTGAAGGATAACTATCCTTTTCCAATCATGGATCAAGTGCTTTAGACAGTGACTAGTTCAAAGATGTTATCAATGCTAGATGGCTTCTCAAGATATAATCAGGTTGAAGTTAGTGAAGCAAACCAACACAAGACTACCTTCACCACACCTTGGGGCATGTTTACATATAGAAGGATGCCTTTTGTCTTGATAAATGCTGGTGCCACCTTTCAGAGAGCAATGGACCTTGCTTTCAAAGATGAGATGGGTAAGTTCATTGTAGCTTATCTTGATGACTTGACCATTTTTTCTAAGCATCACCCAGATCATTTACGCCACTTGCAACAAGTACTAGAGCGCTGCCACCAAAATGGCATTTCCTTAAACCCCAAGAAATCTATTTTTTGAGTAACAGAGGGGAAAATTCTTAGACACATTATGTCTAAAGAAGGCATAAAGATTGATTTAGACAGAGTCAATTCTATCCAAGAGCTTACATTGCCTACAAGTAAGACTGTTATTCACTCTTTCTTTGAAAAGGTGAATTTCTTATGAAGGTTCATCCTTGAGTTTGATAAAAAGTCTCGACACATTATGAACATGATGAAGGGAAAGGCCACCTTCAGCTGGACTGAAGAAGGCAAGTCAACATTTGAGGATATCAAGACTGCCATTGCCCACACCCTAATTTTGGTTTGTCTAGACTACAAAAAAGAGTTCATCATATACAGTTATGCTTTTGAACACACGCTTTCAGCAATTCTGGTTTAGTAGAATGAAGAAGTTATGGAATCTCCCATTTTTTTCATGATCTTCCCCCTCAAAGCTTATGAACTAAAGTAATCAAACATGGAGAAGCATACTTATGCATTGGTGAAGGCAGTCAATAATTTTTGCTTCTACATCTTGAATTCTCACACTACTGCCTTAGTTCCTGATACCACGGTCAAATTCATACTAACTCAATAGGAGTTTGGGATGAAAGAGGCAATTGGATTACAAAGATCTAGGAGTTTGATCTAGTCATCAAGACAATAAAGTTGGTACGAGGAAAAGGCCTATGCCAATTAATTGTTGATAACAAATCAGAAAAAATAGAGCATAAATAAGTAGAGGTGGAAGACACACCGATAGTCATCTTTGTCTCCACCATGAATGAGTGGTATTCAGGTATTGATCATTTCCTTACTTATGGTGAGTGTCTTGCTCACCTATCTTACAAAGAAAGGAGGACTATCAAGTTGAAAGCTACCAATTTTGTCCTTTGGGACAATGGCCTATATAAGAGGAGCCTTGATGGAGTATTCTCTCACTGTGTGGACAAGGAGAAACAAAGCTAACTTTTGAAATCCTTCCACAATTTAGCCTATGGAGGAAATTTTTTTGCTCCTATGACTGCCCATAAAATTTTGTGAGCCAGGTATTACTGGCCAACTCTTTTCCAAGATGCATATAAGTGGGTAAGAAAATGTGAACTGTGCTAGCAGTTTGTTGGGAGACCCAAGTTAGTTGCCTAGCCTCTCAAGCTAGTGGTCATAGAGGAACCATTCCAGAAATGGGGAATTGATTTTATTGAAGCTGTAAACCCATCTTCAAGTGTTGGACATGATTATGTCCTTATAGCAACTGACTACTTCACCAAGTGGGTGGAAGCTATCCCAACCAAGCATGCTACTTCAAAATTAGTGTGTAATTTCCTCAAGGAGAATATCATTTCTAGGTTTGGGGTCCCAACCAAGATTGTTACTAACAATGCAGCTTGTTTCACTTCCCAAGAGGTTACACAATTCTATTCTACTATGGGATTACTCTCTCCCACTCTTTTGATTACTTTTCACAAGGGAATGGACAAGCTGAATCAAGTAATAAGAACCTGGTGACTATTATCAAGACACTAGTGGATGACAACCAAAGGACATGGCATAAAGCATTAGTTGATGCTCTATGGGCAGATAGAATCACACCAAAGAGGGCAATTGGTATGTCTCCTTTCCAAATTCTTTATGGTATCAATGCTGAGATAACAATCACCTTAGAATTGCTAGCATTAAAATTGGCTAAGACAATTGAATATCAGACATATGAAAGCCCCTTGATAAAAGGATCATGTGCTCGACTGAGCTAGATGAGTAGAGAACTATGGTGGTGGACCAAATTTTTGCCCATAAAAGTCTGGTAAAGAAGCTTTTTGACTTAAAGGCAAAAAACTATGATTTCTAGGTTAGAGATCAAGTCCTACTGTGGGACAAGAGATGAGAACCAAAGGGGATGCATGGGAAGTTTGACTCCCTTTGGAGGGGCATGTTTATTATTCATCAACTCAATGGTGAAAATAGTTTCTTTCTAAAATATCAAAATGGTACACCCTTTTCATTGCCTCACAATGGGAAACATCTAAAACACTTCAATCTGTGAAGTATCAGATAAAATTAGCTTATACATATGTATATTTGTATAGTCTTTAGTCCTATTTTTATGCTTTCATTTTTGTTTTTATCACCTTTCTTTTTGGGTAGCATGACTCCATGGCCCAATGACACACTTCAAGGCACTGGAGATTCTGGTTTCTACTCCCCTCACTTGTTTCAAGTTTTCAACTGAAGGAAGTTCCCCAATTGGAGCCAACTATTGTCCCCCAAAAATATCAGTCATTTTTAGGACAACATTTGAACTATTTTTGAGCTATTTTGGTCTAACAGACAAAAATCCTCTCTCCCCTTCTCAAAAATTTTTCTAGGCATTTAAGTTCTCCATTTTTTAAAGTTTTTTCAAATCTACAGACTCCCCCAGTTCTACAAACTCTGTAGGCCCATTTCTACGGACTCTATAGGCCCATTTTTATGGACTTTGCAGGCCCATTTCTATGGACTCTGTAGGCCATATCTATGGACTCTACCAATTTTATGGACTCAAATCTATAGACTCCCCCAGTTCTATGAACTCATTTCTATGAAATCTATAGGGTGGAACTATAGACTTCACATATGGTTTCTATAGACTCTGCCATCTAGATTTCTATAGACTATTTAAAGTTAGAGAAAACTATGGACTTGGTTTCTACAGATTTTGCAGGCAAACTCAAATCTACGGACTTTCAAGACCTGAAAACTATGAACTCTGTAGGCTAGTTTCTCAAATCTACAGACTCCCCCGGTTCTATGAACTCATTTCTACAGACTCTGTAGGTTGGTTTCTATAGACTCTACAGGAAAGAAATAGGTTCAACACTTAGTCATTTTTTCAATTGGGAAGTTCAAAGGGGTCTTCCAAGAGCCTGAAGGACAAGTTCCATTATGGAGGGCACTTGGAAACCAAAGTGGATTGTTGCAAAAATTTGAAAGGTAACTTTGGAGCTCAAACAACCCTTGCGGAGGGCAAGCAGGGAGCATGTGGACCGATTCAAAGTCTGAGCGAGCAAGGGAATTCCTTCAAAAAAGTTCCCATGAAAAAGTTGTAAAGGATCAATTCCTTTGAATAAAAAGTCTACAGGAAATAAGCTCGCTGGAAAGCAAAAGTCCACTGAAGAAAAACAAAGGCCCGACGGGAAGAAAGAATGAAGGAAAGGAACAATTCCTTCAGACTTTTATGTAAAGGAATTCCTTCAGACCTTTATCCAAAGGAAAAGCCTGAAGGATAAAGCTCACTAAAGAAAGAAGCCTGAAGGCCATCTGAAGACCACCTGAAGGGCAGGAACCCTTGCAGGGGGGCTCTTGCTGACCAAAGTGAACCATTTCTCAAGACCCCAAAGGGTAGGTCCCCTTCAGGAAGGATCAAACAAGAAAGCCAAAGGAATTACCAAGGAATATGACAAGCCCATAGACATCAAAGTTAAACATCATGAACTAGCTATTGGTTTCCTAATGATGATGGGCCCGAAAATGTCAAATTTAGGGTAGCGAATTAGCTGTTGGCTTTCTTAACGATGATGGGCCCAAAGACATCAAATTCATGGAAATGAAATAACCATTGATCTTTGAAAGCTATAACATGGACCCAAATGTAAAAGGCCAAAATACCAAAGGGAAAAACTGCTAATGGAAGAGTATAAGGAGCCATCAAGACCAAAAGAGATAACCTGAGAGCTTAGATTGCATAGATAAGCATGAAATATAACAAGGAGAATGATGGAGAAAGATCAAAAATATCTGTGCATAAGATATGTTTCTAGAAGGTAAAGTAGCCCACCAAGTGGACATTAGAAGAGCATGAACAATCAATGACATGGCCCATTTTTCTGCATTAAGTAAAGTAAATAGTTTCATGCACATCAAGAAACACATTAGGCAGCCCATATTAAATACCGAAGCTTGATTTCAGCATAGCCCATGGATAGAATTTAAAATGCATTAAAGGCATTGAATGCATCATAACACATTTTTGTGAAACAAAGCACCCAAGTCTTTCTTGGAGCACTATATATTAGACTCTCTCTTATTTTTTTAGGGATCTTAGTCTGTAATCAGAAATGAAACTCTGCCCAAATTGAAAGGCATTTCTAAGACTTTGAGCTCAGATTGTTGATCATATTTCATTATTTGAATAAGAAAATAAGTGACTTTTCAGATTTTGTGTTGGAATAGCTTGGTTGTTGGGGAAATTGTTCCTATGTCTATTTCCTTAATACATTTTTTGTCCATTTGATTAAATAAGCAGAATTAGTGAAAGTGATCAAGAAGGTGTCCTAAAGCTAGTTGTGGAGAGACTTTGTGCTACCACAATTGTCTTTAGTTTGTCTATTTTTCTATTCCTATGTAAAGGATCTTGGGATGACTTTGTGCCCTCATTTTATTTCATATTTCACTCTTTAGAAATTGAGGTGGAGACTTTGTGCCTCATTTCATCTTGCTATGTTACTACACCCTGTTACAGTTACTTATCATCACCTGAAATATTCCTTTTGTCTACTGAACAACACTTTTGAAAGAAGAGGAGTGTCTTATGTCATTTCATCAGGATTTCTCCTTTGATTTGTGAACATCATCTCTAAAAAAAGAGAGATGGATGGTTTATACTACCCTTGAGTGTTATTTTTTGTTTATATAGTATATAGCTCCTGCATATCTATAGGGAACCTCCCCTTGATGAGAGGAGAGATTTACCCCCTTTTGATGTAGTAAATCTGCACATCTGGCTAACCAATTTCCGTATGCTGTGATTGAAGAGACCTATTTTTCTCATCATTTAGTTGATCAAAAAAATATTCACCCAACAAAAATGTACCTAAATTTATACAATGCACTTATCTTTTAGGGAGATGGTTCCAATAAAAAAATTCTCCATGCATACTAGAAATAAGAATGAGGTAATCAATGCCCATATGTGAAATCTAAAATCTAAAATAGAAAAGTTAAAAATCAAGAGTTAAAATACACCTATGCATTGGTGCAAACCATGTTGCCTTTAAATTTTTTTGGAGATGATGCTTCCTTATTTAAGACTTGGTGAGTTAAGGTGATTATGCCTTAAAATTTTTGTAACTATGCAAGATCCAAATTTGGGGAGGAAATATGTCCCAAGACTCATGTGTGTGGTGGAAAGTAAAAATTATAATAACCCAAATAAATATACATTAAAAAAATAGAGAGAACCATACAACTATGTTCAACTCAATGAGAATCAATACATGTGTAAATGAGAGAACAAATCAATCAATGTTCACCCAAAAATAAACAAACCCCTAAAGATAGAATATAAATTCAAATGCAATGTTTCTCTCTAGTTTGATCAAGTTCAATCCATGTAAAATTAACAATACATGATCACAAGGGAATGGACAATGTTCATTCCCCCATTATGCACACAAGTTTTTGATTGTGTAGTTTCACTCAATGTTGAATAGAATTCATGATCAAAATAGAATGGGATAGGTCCATGACCTAATCATGAATATATATATGGTGAGTTTTAAATGGAAAGATAACCATTTTCCATCCAACTATAATTGTGTTGTATATGTGTGCATGAACAAATATCATGCCCCCTAAATTTGTACCAACTGATATATAATTTTGTGTGTTTACACTATAATTAATTAAAATGAAAAATTAACTATAATTAGAAATGCAAACTATTTAAATATGATATAATAAGTTAAATAATACATAATACAGAAAAAAAAAAAAAATCTACAAATTTTATAGAATATGTAAATTTAAAAAAAAAGGAAACTAGGGTTAGGATTATAGATATGTCCTTGCAAACTGATTTATTTCGAACTATGTTATTCAATTATTAACTATGAATATATGTAATTTTTTATAAGAACTTGAATACATGTATTTAATTTAAAATAATGACTCATTATATTCTAGGATAAGGACACAAAAGGTAGACAAGGTCACAATGCATTGTTATCTACTACTACAACTTTATCTAGATAGATTGTGCATCGAATATGAAAATATGGGCTTGTTCACCTTGTATGTATATTATTTTATTTCAAATGACATGTAAAATAAATACCCTATCCTACAAAAATACATAAAATAATATCAAATGAAAAATGGAAAAAAGTGGAGAAGTGGGATACGTTTGAGCCATCCTTTGAAAATCCCTTATTGACTGAGTGTTGCCTGCATAGTCTAAGTGGACATCATGATGATGGATTTATCCATTTAGTGAATATCATGTGAATGAAACTATTAATATTTGATTAGAATGCTTAAAAAATTATACACTTAACCTATAATAAAATAATGTTAAGCTTGTCTAAGGACTGTGGTATTGTAGTAGAATTACAATAACAATCTTGGCTTAAAAGATAGATGATTTTTATTAGTAAGCGCTAGTAATAGAACTAGGGGTTTCAAGTGTGAGCCTTGATATGATTTTATAGGTGAATATTTCAAATGTTTCTAATAAAAAACCTATTGGTTTATGTGGGATATTTGTTATGAAACATGTCATTTTGAAAAGATGATGTTAGAGCATTGTGGATAAAAACACACTACATGAAAATAAATGCAATGCATCCTTGTCTGATAGTGAACTCTTGTCCAGAAGGGATAAAGGCTTCTGAAAGCAAAGTGATAGTGAAGTATATGATAAATAAGGATGAATAAGGATAGAATAGGGAATTATTGGAGATATGCATAGTATTTATGAGACTTTGAAGGCTTCCTTAGAGATTGTGGGTTATTAGAATGAAAAATTGACCAAAGAAGGTAAACATGTCAACGAAAATATTTTTCAAGCATTTACTGATTAAATTTCAATGTCTACATCCCCTCTTATTCTAGTGATGCATAAATTTACTAGAGTAAAAGGCATGTGATACTTGAGTGTGAATACATACATTACCTTTGTCATTGAGATGTACATGCCCCCTTTTTGAGGCATGTGGAGAAGTCTTGAACCTACTATGAATTGAGAGTGTTCAAGTCTCAATTTGAATAATTAGTGATTATGCTTGATTTGGAAATTTTATATACTCAAACCCTCATAAAGTAATTTATAATGATTTTTAAGAGGTGGTAACCAACAGAGTGGATCCCTAAATTATAACCAAGATGTGGAGTATCACTAAGCTCAAACATGGCTCACTTGCTAAATTAAAAAGAAGAGGTGATAACTAGTACATGTCTTGCTAAAGTGTAACCAATACATGGATCATTACTAAGTTGAAACATGGTCCACTTGAAAAAGGTAAATCACACTACTACAGACATATCTGGATTCAAAATATACATTTTGGGTTTATATTCTAAATAATGTTTTAGGAGCTGAAGTGTATCCACAATGAGCTAGCACATTGGCCCTTCATGTAAGACTATGGTCTTACACACTCACTTGAAGTTCATAGAAAGAGACTAGTTCTTATGGGTTATGTTGCACAGTAACATATGAGTCATAATATTTAGGTTAAGACTTATATTTGATTAGAAATTACATATAAAAATATATACACTAATTTGATCCTAGTATCATTATGCTCAATAACATAATTATGCAAATAAGTGTCATGAATTTTAGAGAGTGTTACTCATAAAAAGTAAAAGTTTGCATAGAACTCATATAAATTACAATGACAATACTCAATACAAACCTACCACATGTATAATTATTAATTAATTAGAATAGGAACATCAAAAATGACTATAATATGCAGAACTCTTATATTATGATTTAGCAAAATGTTATCCAAAATGTGTCACAATGCTTTCATACAGGGTATTTATACTTTTTTCCCTAATCAAGTAGTTACAACATAAATGACATGAATAATTAGCCAACAAAATCTCCATGAGCTGATATTTGTGGTGGTCTATTAAATAATTTCTCCTAAGCATCTAGGCCTTTACACCCCCTAAATACTCTTTCTATGTTATATCCTTGCTACCATGTGTTTATCTCCTTGTGGGTTAGTGAAAAACTTACAATAGATAAGGTCTAGGTGACCCTTGAGAATTGCTCCTTAACTGACTCCCATTTCCCATGTGCTCCCTAATTTTTTTTAATTATATTATTAATCCTATGCTCTTGTATTCCTCATGTTTAACTCTCCTATTTGACTTGGTATTCTCATTTCATTACTTCCACACCCATGTTCTTTCTTACCTTTCTAGTTTTGTAACATGATCCTTTTGTGCTAGTCTAATTCCATGCCCTAATATATTTATGCTATACTCCTTTGCACCATGCTATTTTCATGCCAAAATACCAAAATACTTAGCCAAAATTTGGGTTCCAACATCACCTCACTCTACATTCTTATTCAATCCTAGACTAAGTCTCAATGGTAGCCTTCACCAAAAATTTAGGCCTCATCTATTTAATTTTCTTCTTGGCATTGTCTTAATGTGACAATGTGTCAAGCAACTTTATAGTTATTTATTCAATGGCCACTTTAGCTTTCTTCATCTCCTTAGGTTGGTTATATGTATCATTAGCCTTTTTGACCAATTCATCCAAGGATTTCCTAATATCCTTCTAGACTTCTTTGAATGTCGAGGCTTAATCGACAACCTATCCTTGGAGGGTTACAACACTAGCATTAAATTATTGTCGATGTGCATTTAGTTTCTCTTTCATTATTTACACATCTTTGAATGCTTTTTCATGCTTAGTGTGATTCCTTATTAAGAGGGAAGCATCAACCATTTGCTACCTCTAGGATTCCTCTACATGGAGCTAATCCTCCAAGATTTTATTTGGGCATGCTATTTTTTCAAAACTTTCATCTAAGATGGGGATGACTTCCCTAACTCTTTTGAGGGTACACTTGCACACTTATATCGCCTCCATAAAATGTTCTACTAGTACTAGTGCCTCATTACTCAATGTGGGATGCTCTTTTTAATGCTTCAATAGGATATTCACCAAGGTCTCCAGTTTATCTATGGCATCCCCATCAATAGCACTCCATCCACTAGTGTTGGCTCTTGGCCCAAAATAGACTAGAATAAATTTAACGTTTTAACCTTGGCATCTATGGCCTCCTTTACTTGTTGTTTCAAAGTAGCCACTTCTTTTTCAAGTGCCTTTTAGGTGATAACTTATTTTTCATAATGGACATCACCTGGCCATGTTTCTTCTCTATGTTATGCACATCAGAGTCTGACAATATATTTTGGCTTGTGACTTCAAAATCCATCTTCAAAAATACAATTCCAAATTATATAGGGGTGATATTTTGGGGATCAACCCATAGGATTTTTGGTAGTGCTAGATCATTAGGACCTAAGAAGAGGCTATCTTAAGGGAGATCAAAATGGTACTTCTCATTGTACATGTCTAATAGGAGGGACATCTACCACCTTATGTCCAAGGTTACATCTTGGGTAAGGAAGTTTGGACATAATTATATCATCTTATCAGGGATGCCTATTTGATATTTTACACATATATTGGTAGATACATCAATGGAAGGTCCTTCTTTAGACTTGGCTAGCTCCTTCCCTTTATTCAAGTTGTGCTCTAATATCTCAACTTCTATATCAATAGCTAAATAATTATTACCAATAGCTATTCTACTCATTTTTTGATAATAACCATCCCCCTCTTCACCATATGGACCCCTAATGTCTCATGATGAGTCTTTGAAGGTGGCCTCCTCCTCTCATGTCAAGGAGGGTGTCTTCTCAAAATTGGTGTCTAACTCTTCCTTTTGGACTATAGGTTCTTCTTACTTAGGCTCTTTTTTAGGCATTATTTATTGAGGTACATCCCCTGATGGTGAAGATTTATATGAAATCTTAAGATGTGAAGGTGAGGGTGGAGGAACATGTGGGGGAGAAGGTGGTGGTGGAGGGACCTATAGAGGTCAAACTTTGGGTGGAGAAGGTCAAGGAGGAGAAGGTCAGGAGGATAAGGTCTAGGTGGAAAAGGGATAGACTATAGTGCTTGGTTAATCCTCTATCTTTTTGGAGGGACCTATTATGAGCTTGTGTTAGTATCGTGCTCAACCTACTTCTTTTTTAGAGGAGGCATTGGTGGCATCTTTTTTCATGTATGTTTTATGCCTTTTTAACTCTTATTCTTAGGCCACATCATATAGAATAGATTATGCACCTGATCTCCCACCAATATTTTTTTGACCTTAAAGTCAGTTTGGTCAGTCTCCTTTTTCTCCCTATAGGCCTTATTTCCTTAATAAAATTAAATATTATAGAGAGTGTGAATCTCCAAGTTGACTCTATCTGCCTCTAAAGTGATGGGCTATGCATTTTATATGAGGTTCACTAAGTTGATGAAGTAACACACTAAAAAGGCATAAGGTAGATTCAACCACATAGAGAGTTCTCTAGAAGGGACCATATTTATATGTACCAGAGAGAAGTGTTGCCTCATAACAAGCTGAGCTTGCTCTCTAACTAGGGTAGACAAATATTTTGGAATGAACCAATCATTCTCAAATGATTCCTTTAGTCCATCAAACCAAGACTTCATATTTATTTTATAGTTGGGGGTTATATGCCCTAAGCATGTAAATGCCTTATAGCACTTAGTAGGGTACTTATTCTCGGGTAAGTTTAGCAATCTCATGGTGTAATCAAGTATACCGATTTCATCAAACACCATTAATAGAAAAAATACCTCCCATGGAAACCTATGATCGGGTATATGATGGATCTTATTCACATCCTCAATGATCTTATGGCTAAATTACATAGCCCAATTATACTTCAATCCCTCAATAACATGGTGGGTGATGTAGAGGTGGGCTATTTCTACCTCTTTCCAATGATCAATCCCATTAATCTTGGTCATTATGATACATGCCACAACCTAGAGGGTAGGATCCTATAGGTTCATGATTTACATGGCATGGACCTGATTTTGATACATCAAGGTTATAGTTATCTTTTTGATCTCATCAAAGTCCCTCAAGTCATATGCTACATCTAATCTTGAACATTGTAACCCCAACACCTTACTTATCATATCAAGTGTGATATTCATGTTGTGCATGACGAAGTAGAGGTAGTCCTCATGGATGTGTGAGAGTGGGAATTTAATTGCCTCCATGGGTTTTCCAAATTAAGGCATATTAAATAATTGGAACAACCCCATAGTGTCTAAAGTGTTGAATATCTTGAGTTCATACACCAATTGGATCTTGGTGTTTTGGTAGTCAACCCAATAGTCATTCTAAAATTCAACCTCATTCCCAAGTTGACGGTGGTTATAATAATTTTTTTTCAAGTGGGTACCTTTGAGACTTAGCTATCCATGCACAACACTATCTTTGTGCAATGTATTTCTTCGATCATCAATGGTGGGGGCATAGATGATTGTGTCTTTTTTGCTTGGCATGTCATACTAGCTTCTTCTCTTTCCATGCATTATGCCTATTCTTTAGGTATTTCTTCTTTGATGAATACTACTTCTCCCCAAGTTCTTCCTCATCCTCTAGTATTGTTGGCAACAGATCAATCCTTAAGGCCTTCTTCTTAGGCTACATCACCCTTTGAGGAGCTCGAAGGCTGAGGCACAACCATCTAACATTCCCAAAGGAATATGTAATTATTGGTTTTGTCAACTTTGAATTTTCTTTCTTTGTTTCCCTCTAATGGCAGACATCTACCCCTATAACTTACAACTATAAGTTTTCCCTATTGTGGTCATGTATCAGAGTCAACCCTATGTTTTGTTTGTGTAGATTGATGTTTGGATAAATACCTATTTATAGACTTGTGATGCTTCATATACTTACTCTAGAATCATTTTGGCTCAAATCATTCTTTGACTCTATATTCACAAATAGAAGCGAAGGTAAAATGTAAAAATGAGCTCACTTGTCTTTTTATAGGCATGAGGGAGTTAACCCACATTTACTACCCCCTCTTATTTCATCCATTACTTCTCATCATTAATTTATTTTTAACAACCACCATTCTTTGACTATCGCTTCTTGCCATAAATGAATTTAATGGTATTATCTTATCATGATGTTGGGACATTTATTGTAACCACTATGTTTTTACATTAATGACACATCCCATCTTGTGCCTTCCTTTGAAGTGGAAAACCATTATGTCCCACATTTTTCTTGGAGTGGAAGACAATATTCTTTTTTATTTTGAATTTTAAACTATTTGGTGAGAACACCCTATCCTAGGGCTATGTAATTTACACACCGTAAATAACTTGTGTGCCTAAATTAACTTGCACACCTATATTTAATCATGAATTTAGATACCTTTTACCCCACACTGAAACTATGCCATGATCCTCCAAAAAAATACAAGTATAAAAACTCAAGCTATTCAATATTAAAGAAATATCACACACAACAAAGGCAATGATTTTAGTAAAATGAAGAAATCCTAGACTAATAGCATAAGCTTTATTGCTATATAATTTTAACTATTCAAAGGTTAAATACAGTTGGATCCAACTTCCATTGTAATGTCCAAGAAGAAATTGGCCATCTAACCTTTGTAATCGATAAGCACCAGTTCATTGATTACTATGAATTATAAAGGGACCATCCCAATGAATTTGAATTTTTACATAATGGTGCACAAACTTGGAGTATAGAGAAAAAAATTCATTCCAGGGGTGAATGTTTATGCTTGATGTATTAATCATGCCATGCTTTTTGTTTATGCTTCTCCACATCCTAACTCCAATGAGCAAGGAAACAGGTTTCATCTAGATGTAATATAGTATCCAAGCATGCCTTCAAGGATGAATCTTCATCCAATTATCCAATGTGCACAATACACAGAGATGGTACCTAAAACTTAATTGGTAGGAATGCTTCTTTTCCATACAATAAATTGAATGGTGTATTAGTTTTTAGGCACTTATAGGTTGTTCGATAAGCCCATAGTACTACAGTTACTCTATCATCCTAATCAGGTCAACAAATATTACAAATTTTTGTTAGTGGTGTGCCCAAGATTCTATTGAATGCTTCCATAGTTCTATTGGCTTGGAGATGATACGGTGTTATTTTGTGATGAGAAATCATGAATTCTACAAGTAATATACAAATAGTCTCATTTAGGAAGTGGGTGCCATGATCACTAGTAAAACTTAGTAGACATCGAAACTAAGTTATGATATGTTCCCAAATGAAGTGCACAATAGTAATAGTATTACAATCCCTCATTGGCACAACTTCAGCCCATCATGTAAGATAATCAGTTGTTATGATGATATACCAATAACCTATTTTTCTTCCCGTGAGACTAATGAGGATAACAAAATAAATCGCCCACTTTTCAAAGGGTTCTTAAGATAGAATTAAATTTAAAGACATGGAATCCTAGTGATTGGGTTCTCCTACTAGATTAAAAATGTCACATTTTACAACATATATCTTAGCATCTTAAAAGAGAGTAGGCCACCGTAATCCATCCAATATAATGTTATGTATAATAGCATCTACAACATAGTGTCCACCTACAATACCCTCATGAAATTCTTGGAGTATCTCAGGATGCTCATGTTTCATGACATAAAACCAAAGAATTTCATCTTGGCCAAGCTTGTAAAGGTCCCCTCCTATGAAATGAAAGGGTGTAGTACATACCAAGAGTTTTTTATTTGCATGTAGATTCATATAGTCAGGCACTAAGCTAGTAGTTAGAAAGGCTATGATATCTTCCAATTCTTTAGGTATATGAGTAACCTAAAAGAGATGAACATCAGGAAAGTCATATTAAATAGTTTACGATGGTTCTCAAGAATCAATTTGAGATAGATAGTCAAGGACACAATTGGTTTTTCTAAGCCTGACCATGATAGAGAATTGAAACTCTTGAGAAAACACTATCCAACAACTATTCATCCATATAGCACATATTTGTTTACTAGGCAATTTAAAGCCTTGTGATCTATATAGAATATAAAAAGAGTTGCCAATAAGTATTGTCAATTTTTTTGAAGAACATAGACCATTGACAATGCTTCACACTCTGTGGTGGTGTAATTTCACTCAGCTAGAGTAATTTTCCTACTATCAAATTAGATTGATTAACCAAGGTGACCTTCACCTAGTTGTGCAAGGATTGCATCAACTACTATCATATAAGCATCAACATGGACATAGAATGGGCTTATCTAGTCAGTAAACTAGAAGATCAAAGTAATAACCAATTTGTCCTTTAAGGCCTCAAAGGCTTCTTGGCAAGAGCAAGTCCATATGAAGTGATCATTATGTTTTAAGATTTCCTCTAAAGGCATGACAATATTTGTATATCCACAAATGAATTTCTTATAATAAACTATATGTCCTAGAAAGGTGTAAACCTCACACTGAGACTTGGGTGTTGGGAGGTGAAGAATGATAGATACTTTTTTGGATCTACCAAAAGTCCATCCTTATAAATAATATGTCTTAGAAGAATATTGGAAGGTGTAACAAATAGACACTTCTTTAGATTTAGTGATATTTATGGGACTCGACAATGCTCAAGCATGAGTTGTAGATTAGAGCAATGGTCCTTGACCAAGCCATAAATTGTCCAGTCATCTAATTAGAATTGAATAAATTTATGGATGAAATATTTAAAGGATTCAATAGCTATCTATGAGAACACAACTATTACATTATTCAACCCAAATGTCATGATAGAATATGCAAAAGATCCCCATTTAGTAGTGAACATAATCTTTGGTTGATCCTCCTCAGCTATCTGGACCTGATGGTACCCCAAAAAATCCATTTTTGAAAGTATATATTTCACACCCACTAATACCTTTAAGTATTTTCTCTATGAATGGTGTTGGGAAGGGATCAATGATGCAAGAAGCATTAAGTAACTGATAATCAATACAAATTTAGATGCATCCATATTTCTTTATACTTATCACCATGGGACTAACCCACTCAGATTCATCAATTGGGGTGATTACCCAAGTATGTAGCATATTATCAATTTCTTCCTTTAAGTGTGCTTGTAGATTAGGATTCATCCTATATGGCCTTTTCCTAACTAGTTGAGCACCATCAACCAGTTTAATATGGATCTTACCTAGGGATGGATGAATTCCTTTCATATCATTGTATATTATTGGAAAGACATCTTGATATTCCTTTAATAACTTGAATATCTTTGAAATTTTGTTTTCATTCTAGTAATTTACTATAGTACCATTTTTGGTTCTTGTTCTATGCTAATGTTGCACTAGATAATTTGAGTTGACCCAAAGTAAGGGTGGTTTGTATCAGGACCAATATCACGAACATGTCATGTGCCATAGTCCATAAGAACATCCAATTTATTTTACTGAGGGTCAAGTGGGTTGGACCCTTCACCTTCTTCTACCTAAAACACTAGATTCTATTTTCTAGATGTATTTCTTCACATTGGTCTTGATTAAAGGCTAGATCTAGAATGTTAATAAGTTATGATGTTGTTTTATTAAATATAATTAGACCTTATTTTTGGATATTATGGATACATCTCAAGTGATCTTCAATGTGACTAGGGTCACCAACAACTACTTCATGCATGGCCTAGAGAGTGAAGCACAAATCCATTCTTGGATAAGAATAAGATAGTGTCAAGTTTATGTTTTCCTTTAATAGATGCCAAAATTAGGTACCCATATGTCACTCTTCATGAACATACCATGCCCTTTCCTAGGTTCATAAGGTTCCCTAAAATGCATGTACCCATAATTAATCTAGTAAGTAAGACTCTTCAACTCTCCATATTGACTCACAAGCATCTATATGGGGTTCAAGTGCTTGTACTCCACCATAATTGATTGTTCCCCTAACTCAGTTATCATGATGTAACTAGTGATGAAAAGTAGAATATACTTGATCCCACTAGATAAGTCTTTCATGATGGGTTTACCACCACCTTGCAATTGTACCATCAAAGAGGTGAACCAAGGATCTATATGATCATTGTTAGAGTGATAAAATTATTCAAAGCACTGGACAAAGTCATGGACTTCCATTTATTCATGAAATTGAGGGGATGCATTGAGTATTTCTAAGGTTCATCTATCATTGGTCCCCTCATGACTTGATTGATAAGAAGGTGAACAAACCTATGGTATTTATGATATTGGCATGGAACATTCTCTTGATTATCAATGGAACTACACACTCTTCCAATGAGGTCATAGTCATTGTGCATCTAAAAATTATAAGCATTACTTATAGTATCAAAAAGGGACTAAGGTCCTATCCATTAGAGGATGCCATTAGGAATAGGATCATGGTATTCACCATCTCTAGCAGTGACATTATAAATGTGGTTACTATAATCTTCCACATTAATAGGTTTTACGTATAGGGGCCCATGTGTTTGATATAAGGGAATAAAAATGCATTGATAAACATTATCAAAAATAATGTAGTGCTTTTTAAAACTTAAGTCTATGTTGTTTCCATAACACCAAATTCTCCCCAATAGAGATGGGAATTTATCGACCTCTACTAACTCAAGAACTTCAAAGTCAAATTTGAAAAGTACTCCAAGGATATCCACTGTTGGATTCTTGAAGATGCCAATCAAAAGAGCTCAAGTTTTATTAGCCATAAAAAACATGTGAAATGAAGGTTATAGTGCCAAACTAGTCATTTTATGCCATGAATCTTTAGTGAGGATGTTAACTTCAATGTCAATGCCAACTAATATATCCTAAATTACCCAACCATAAATTGCAACATTTATTAGTTTATCTTTGTCCTCAAGAGGGATAGGAGGTATAGGGGTAGTATTGAGCATGATTTAAATGGATATCCTTAGTCTACCAATTTATTTGAGGTTGAGTATCAATTGGTGTTTTTACTTGATTCTTAATCCAAATTCTTAGTTGTGGGACAATGTATTTATCCATCATATGCTTGCAAATCTCTTAAAAATCATCCTATGCCATGTTTTGAGGTTTTATTGACTCACATATATCAACACATTGTATTTATTATTAGACTTTAAGAAATTGAATTTCTCTTTATATCTCTCATACTAGTGTCATAGTATCTTAGATCACATATTTTTATTGTTGCACATTAGGATACTTCCTTGTCTAAGGCTCTTCACATTATACCTTCTCAATTAGAGTAGATGTAGACTGAGATTATCCTCTACTACATGTAGTGATATTCACTTATTAATCTATTAGGGTGCTTGAATATGCATGCTAGTGTCATTTCTCAATATGAATAATAATTTCACCCTTTTTATTTATTTACTTAGTGATATCCATGTACAATTTAGGACATTCCTCCAACCTATGGTCCTTTTTACAAAAAACATAGGTAGGGTAAACTAGATAATTATTTGATAATGGTCTAGGGATCCATAATTATAATAGGTTCTTGCTGAGAAATGGCCACCTCTTCATCCTCATCCTATACCTCAACCATGATAGACACCATTATCCTAATTGTTGGACACTAAGTTTTGGTGCATACTATGCATGCATGCTTCATGGATATCACTAATTAATTGACAATCATTTGTGTCATGGGTATAGTCATCACATATTTTTCAATAGTCAGACACCTTAAAATCTGTAGCTCATTAAAATAAAGGATAGGAGTGTACATCATGCTCTTCATTTTAGATTTCACATGATTGCTTTAGTACAACATGAATGTTCTTGCATGGGAAATCACTTCAATTATGTCCTTCAAACTCATAATCAGTACCAAAAGACCATTACAAGTATCATACACATTGTTTGTAATTATTTTTTCAAGTTGTGATTCCATTATAGCTATTTGGGCTTCCATGAAGGGGCTAATCCTAGTGTCAGTACTACCAATAGCTTCAGTGTGGAGGGTAGCATCCAAATCTTCATGTGGGCTAGTGAAGGTCTTTTGGGATAGTGTTCATCAAAAGGGGAGTAAAAAACCTCCCATGAACTATATACACATAATATTTTCAACTTTGATCAATTACTGACACTTTGTATCTTGTAAGAACCCATCGAGTCTCAAACTCTCTGAATGCATGCCTTAAGGGGTATACTAGGAAAGGGGTGGGTAAAACATTTGTGATTTACAAGATTATTGTCCCTTTTACCACTTGTTTTATCTCTTGAAACCATTTACCTAAGCTTATTCTTCTCTATTGTACCCATTCCAAGCATTCTCTAAATTTTGTCTTCCTTTTCTTCACCTAAATCCCAATTTTTTAATTAGTTGTGATAGGTTGACTGGGTCAACCCTGTATAGTTTCAAGATATTTTCACTTAGGAATTAGGTTAGCCTTTGGACAACCTAACTAGAAACCTAGTGAATTATTTTTTAAAATTATAATAGGTCAACTAGGTCAACCCTATCAACCAAGATTTTTGGAAGATTCAAGGGTCAAATATGCCTATAAATATAAGTTCATTTCCATCATTTATTAAGAAGAAGAAAAATAAGAAGTAAGAGTGAACAAACATCTACTTATTGACCATTCTACCTAAAAAGTAAAGATTAAGGTTTAATACTTTCTTTGGAGATATATATTTTGTCTTGTGGAGAAGTATTTTGGATGCATTGATAGGTTGTGTAGCCTAGAGCTGATTTATCTTTATCATCCTTAGATACCATAATAACCTCTTGTGAAACACCTTGGCCAATGGAGAGATTGAGGCTTGGTAGGTTAATCTTCAAAGGTAACTATTATTAACTTTATTTCTCCTTTATAATAGTAGATATATATGCATTTGTGCTTCTCTTCCATTCATTAAGATTCTATATACATTGATGTGAGTTTATATCTTCTATGCATGTTTAGTTTTATTATTTATAACCCGCAATTTGTGACACAATATTTGATAAGAACTAGATTAGATTTAATTTACTTGTTATTAGTATAGGTGAAATATCAAAACTCAGGGCTCCTTTATGGTTATTTTATGATTGTGTTAGACTAGAGGCTTTGGAACCCTTTTTAGCATGGTGTATTATGGTAAGAGATCCCTAATCAAGTCTAGTGGATCCCCATATTGATCACGTTCCTACTTAACAAATGTATACCCAATCAAAAGTGTATGGTATGATTTATCTTCTCTAAGTTAGGATTGATTTATAGAGATGATGAATTTTTGATTGCATACATTCTGGTGAACCCAACATGAATCTAACCTTTATAGGATTTGTTTCACTTATTTTCATCATTTTATCATTTTATTTTTCATATATTTGTGATGTTGGGTCGACTGTATCAACATAGTACTAAATTTTGTGCATAGGTTTGACACATAATCACATCAAAAAGACTCTATTCTATTTGTGTAGGTTTTTTAGAATTCTAGTTTAGAGTACTATATCGACCCAATCAATGCTTTACACTTTTAGGCATCAAATTTAGACTACTAGGTTGACCCAGTTAACCTTGTACATTTTAGGCTCTCAACAATAGGTTTTTACAAAGCTTGGTCAACCCAGTCAACATAATTAGTAGAATTTTCAAGAATTTAACAAAGTTATTCAATAATAATCTCAATTATCTACATCTTCCAACCTACCAAGGTTCCTTTCTATCTTTCTCTCTCTTTCTTTATAGTTATATTTTTCATAGTTTGTAGTCTTTAAAATTTACCATGTATATTCAACTAGGTCAACCCTATCACTATAGTTATATATTTTGTATTCTTTATAGAAATATAGGTCGACTCTATTGAGTGCTTCACTTTTAGACTTTTTCCATCTGTAGTATAGGGGTGACTCTATTGACCCTATTATGTATTCTCTACATACACTATCAACTAAATTGACATTATACTATGTTTCAAATTTGGGATTAACCTTTATATACTAGTAATTATCTCAGACTTTAATTTATTGTTGCTTGCATATTTAGAATAGATGATATATTTTAATTATGTGGTTTTTAATATACCATTTAGTTACATTATTTTCTCTTTTATGAACACACTACCAAATCAAAAAATCTTAAAATGCATTTTAAAACTTGTCTATCCAAGGCCTACCTACTTGGATTTCATCACCAAGGGAGGAGTTGACTTGGTTTTTTGGAAAAGTATAAACACATGGTTAATGGTATATTTTGGATAAGCACTCAACACCCTTATCATTGTAGTGTGTGAAGTGAGGGGGTAGGCCCCAATACCAAGCCTGTACCATTGCCAATATAGATCCCTTTTAGCCCAAACATCATGAAACTATCCTTAGATGGATTTTTAATTCCTTGCTTATAGCCAACATCTTATCACACTTAAAATCATATTTTAATAATATAACAACATTCAGGTTGACCATTTAGTTAGCTTTTACTTTTCAAGTTGATTGCTTACTCTTTGCTCAATTATATGTTGTATTGTAAAAACTTGCATTAACCAATGTTGGTGTAAGGTTTTGTGTTATGTGCCTCAATTGGATCAACCTCCTTAATCCAATTTATTGTGTGTTTCCCTTTAGTTATTAATTTTTTCAAAATACTTGCTAAATTATTCTTGTTTTACTACACAGTCATTTCTATCGACACAATCTCTTACAAACTATTTATTTTTCCTTGTTTGTTGTGCTAGGTTAACCCAATCAACCCTGTACAACTTTTCAAATTTTGTTTGCTATACTAATTCAACCCAATCAACCTTGTATAGTTTGAAGGCTCTATTCCCTATGCTAGGTTAACGTAGTCAACTCTGTATGGTTTCTATCACTTTCTATTTCCTTGCTTTCTTATCTCTTTTTCCTAGTTTAGTCTTTCTCCTTCATCATGAATTTTATATTTGAAGACAACACTAAGTTGAATTCAACAAACATAATGAGTTTCACCAATCCTCATAGGGTCTCCTATATGTATATTAGGGATCCTCTCTTGGATGAGAGTAATGTTCACATAGCCACTCGCACAATAAACTATGGGACCCCTCCTCATTTGTCTTCATAATGTAATATACTATTCTCCCTAGAATATCAACTCAAATTAAAGTATACCCATGAAATATTTTTTTTAATCTCCAAATTTCTCAATATAGAGGAAAATGTCCCTTTACCATTTACCATCTCATGATTAGTGGTCAATCCAAAGATCCTCATTCACCTAATCCCACATTCTCAAATGGATTTAGGGGTACCATATTATTTTATTCTCTTCCTATTCCTTCGATTATGACCCCTTCTTAGACCATGACCTCTTATTCTTTGACTTCTTCTACCTCCATGCCTAGTATCTCCACTAATATGGCAAGTTCTAAATCTAGTGGTTGTCTTATAAGATCTACTATCATTAATCCTTATACTATTTTATCATTTTCTACCCAAGGTAATCATGCTTCTAGTGCTTCCTCTTCTCATCTCTTCACTAGTCCATATTTTTCCACATAAATATTTTTTTCCACTAGTGCCTCACATTCTCATAGTTCCTCTCAAGCTCATATCAACACTAATAGTGGTACCCAAGCCACTAATGCCAACTCTAATGCTTCAAATAATGTTTAAAATACCAATCAAACCCTCTAACTCTTATTACAAACACTCAAATGAATAATTTTCAAGATCATAAAATAAATCAAATGATGAGAATTCAAAATCACCTTCTCCATCTTCAAACTCATCCTTAGCTAATGTCTTAGGGCATGCATAATCAAAATGTTCCCCCACCTCCTCTTAAATATTCCCATGGAAACTCATCCCTAAACATCCTTTAGTCAACAAAACCATTAATAATCATAAATGAACCTCTTACCACTAAAATTTCTATTATTGATATAGGAGGTATCACCCCTACCATTTCTTATAATGGATCAACTGATCCTACCCTTCCTCTTAAAACATTTGGAAATATTTATAAGGATTGGGTCAAATTGAGCACCTTTGCTACTACCAAGATCTTAGCCAAAACTCTTATGAGTGATGCCTTAGATTAGTACAACCAACTTTGAACTCATTATATTACTAGTTTAGAAGATTTAGTCAATACTTTAGTTCAAGAGTTCCAAACTAGTGATCTTCTTGAAAACACTTTGGCCCACTTCATAAATTATAAACAACTTAAAAATGAAACCACCCAAGATTTTGTTAAAAGGTGGAAAACATTGTCTAATAAATGTGAACATAACATGGTCAATGATAACCTTTTCCTTCTCTTTACCAATGCACTTTTTCCCAAGTTATAATATCAAGTCTACACTCTCTTTGTGTGTATTTTAAAGGATGCTATTAACCAAGATAAATGTCAAGATATTCTTATGCATCAATTTGAGCCACCAAAAAATTCTACATGTCCTAGTCTCTTACTTAAGAACAAGAATTGTAATGCTACCAATGATGGTGTCATGGAATCTTATGATACCATTCAAACTATTCAAGATATTGGTCCTAACAAATCCTCAGAACTAGCTCCCTCTTTTCAGCAATATACCAATCCTCATTTATCTTCACCAAATAGCATCAATGTTCATAAACCCCTATCCTCAGATAAATTACTTAAATGTCTACCTAGGCCTCTACCATAAGACCTTGATCCCACTCATCCTATGAAATCGTGGTATGATCCTAACAAGTTTTATTAGTTTCATGATAGTTGGATTCCTTCCCATGAGACCTGTAGGTAGCTTCATAGTTTAGCTATAGATTTTCTTCTTGGTCTTAATTTTTATCATGATTCTATCATTAAAATTTTTCAACAAGCCTATTAAATTTATTTTAAGTCTCATGAAACACATACTAAATATTAATCCTTGAATCAAGCTAATGCTCATTTGGCTATCTATATAGACCCTCTTCATAATCACCAACCTAATCAAGATACCGAAGACAAGCCCACCCCTTCCACCAATAATGTATAAAGTCTTGTTGAGATCACTTTTGAAGAGAATGTGGTTAACATGACTAATATGTGAAGGGTGGTTACTTTTATTGATCCTCAACCTATCTATACTCCTCCATTATCCCAAACATTTTGTTTTATCTAGTATTTTTCTCTAACTCACTTAAATGAGTTGGGGAAATATGACCTTATAACCTTTGATGAACCAATTCCAAATCCTCCTTTAGATAACACTTCCCATTATATTTCTACTCTCCCTTCATCTTATTTACCTAACACTCATGATAATCAAGCTTCTATTAACACTTATTTTACTAACTCTCAACCTACACCAGAACCAACTACTTCATCTTTTCAACATAATTTACAACCTTGTTCTAAACCTTCTCTTTCCTATCAACATAAATTCCAATGCACTTTGGCTCCTCCTTTCAAGGACATTATTAATCACTATGTACCAATTTCTAACAATCTCCTCATGGGTTGTGATGAGTGGGATCCTATCATGGAACTCACTAATGTCCCATCCCAAGTTTCGTTCCTTAAAATTATGATGACCTCTTTGCATCATAGAAACCATCTTATGAAACTCTTGTTCAAAATGAACGTCCTTCATCCTCATCTAGTAGGACATGAAGTAACCTTATCTAGATATGAAGATAACATATTACAATAATATGAAGATATTTCCATCCATGTTGATGAAATAATGGACACTTCTTTTTCCTTAAAATTTCCTATCACATCTATGATTTCCAATGATATTCTACTTCATGAAGATGATCCTCCTCTATTCATTAATATCCAAATTCATGATATCTAAGTCAAGCATGCCTTAATTGAAAAGGGTTCCAACACTTGTGTTGCCTCTCTTGATTTTATCAAAACCTTTGGATATTTTGAA
This sequence comes from Torreya grandis, assembly GCA_037957365.1. Classification (NCBI taxonomy): domain Eukaryota; kingdom Viridiplantae; phylum Streptophyta; class Pinopsida; order Cupressales; family Taxaceae; genus Torreya; species Torreya grandis. Next base: position 1,686,652 of record JARHVA010002031.1, read on the forward strand.
TGCAATATCAAATCCACACATACACATGCCAAGTATATGATTAAAGGAAAATGCCTCCTTTAGGTTATGTGTGGCTTCCCATTACCATCCCACCTGTCATTGTTCATGTGAACGTAATGATATTTAACTTTCCTCTTTCTTATAACATCTTACTTGGTATGTTGTAAACTTATCATATGAGAGTATTTGCTTCTTTCACTTTCCAATGAGTTAAATTTCCTCACAATGGAGCCATATATATGATTAAGGGTGATACTAACCCTTGAAATTTTAAACAATTTTAAGATTGTGGTATCTTCAAGATTCTTACTCTTGAACCTTTACCTAGTGTTCATTCTGTGAGTCTCAAGATTCAACTTTCCCATCAACTCAACTTAAGGTTACAACGATCATCCTAAACTCATTGGGAATATTACCCATAAACTCTTAGATTTCAATGATGATGAGCCTGATGAGATCAACTTAAAGATTAAAAATTTTGATATCTCACCTCATCTCATCTCTCAGCATCCTACTTCTTTGCATCTTCATTATTGCAAACCTCCTTGTGATGATATTCCTATTATCTTGATTAAGACTGAACATTCTATTCACCACACTTCATCAAATGATAAAATCATCCCTAATTTCATTATTGATCTTCACACCTCTGATTACAATGATGGTTACACCTTAGATGATCCATTCCTAGGTGGTCTTCTTCAAGACCATGATGTTGAGATTATTTGTTATCATTCTTCTTTGCTTCAATATTTTAGTGATTCTTCTCATGTTCCATCATTTTTAGTTCCTAATTTTAGTATTTTTAATCTTTATCATATGGTAGATATGATGTTGACACCTCCAATTTTTTAGGAACCTCGTAGGTGTATGCTCATGGATCATGCTATGACTGGGCTTTACTACTTTACTAGGTACCCTCAACCCTATAGTTTTCTTATCCCTAAGATGTGTGTGACCCTTTTCACCCTTTTATAGATGCCACCCCTCCCTCATTAGAGCCTGCCTCAGAGCCCATTCTTGATCCTACTATAGTAGAGCCTATCCTTGAACCCACTATAGTCGATCCCCTTTCTTATCCTATTATTATTGAGTTTATCCCTATTTCTGATCCCATTGAGCCTAGTCCCCTTCTTTCCCCACCATCACCTTATCTTGGTGATGGTTTGTTTTTTTAACCTCATATGGCTCTATTTCCCACTAAATGGGCTAATGAGCCTTCCCAAGCTCCTTCTACTCTTATTGCACCTCCTCTTATGAATACTTATACTAAGCCTACTCATAGGCATATTTGTTGCTTCCATGGTATAGATAACCATTATTCCATGCATTATCATAAGCTACAATAATATATTGATACTTCACATCCTTCTTCCTCTCTATCCTTAGATAAGGCCATACATCTGCCAAAGGTAATACCTGAGTATACTCCTAAGTATGGAGAGGTATATTATCTTTGGCACTAATGTGGCACCCATCACATCAATCTTTGTTACATCCTTTAGTAACACCTTAAAGATCACTTTATATATATATTCTCAGACCTTATACCATTCCTCCCATAGGTCATTACCATGAGAAGGCTTCCCCTTCTTCTCCCATGATTCCACTTCTAGTGGTTTCATCCCATCTTTTAGTATCTTCATCACCTTCTATTTCTCCACCTGTGACTCCACCCATAGAACTTCCCTCACCTGCAAATCCTTCTCCACCTATGAGTCCCTCACTTATGGATCCTTCCCTACTGGCAATTCACACATCTCCCATAGAGTCTAATGTCATACATTATTCTGAGTATCCCTTTCCTAATATCCCTCCTCAGCATGATCTATCAAGCATTTTTACTTTTTTTGTGGAGGAGATTAGATGAGAAATATTTTTCCAATTTTCACTAAATATTGATGAGACATTAGCAGTAGTTTGCATCCAGCTTCATAGAGATCTATTTGATGTTCTAGATAATGTGTGTGGATAGATTTATTAGTATTTATGAGTACATGCATGGTGATTTTACATTTTAATTTAGATTAGATGTGTCTTCCAATCCTATATTTATTTAATTGTTATATAATTTGGCATTGTGTCAAATTATTATTTATTTTACATAGTGAATTTAATTTTGCACTTTATATATTACTTATACTATCATTTATGTTTCCTTCTAGATGTCTTCTTTATCATTTCTCTATTTTATATCTTGAGTTTCTTTCTTAAAACTCATTTTTATGTTTGTTATTTTTTTCTTTCTTATCTCTATTTTTCATGGATAATTGTCATTGTGACTTGGTTAAACAAACCTAATTCCTTTTAGTCATTCCCTATTACCATGTAATTAGTTATCAAATAGTTAATCTCATTATAATCTCCTTTCACTAGTCTAATTTAGATCTCCTTTTTCCCTTTCTTCCCTTTTCGCAACTTAAGAATATACACAATTAAGACTTGAGATAACATGTTTCATTATCAAGCCTAAGTATCTTAGTTAGTCTTGTCTTTGAGTACTTATCTTCCTTTAACCTAAGCCTACAACTCATTCATGTGTATCGCTCTATCTCTCATGTTTGGTCATTCCAAGCCTGTATAGAGGAGGAATATTGAAAAGTCTTAAAAACATTTAAAATCCAAATCATTAAACAAAGGACAATGATATAGCAGGCAAAAACATTTAAAATTATTAAAATTAAAATCACACTGAAAGACATGATTCAAAGCACATCTCCTTCTTCTAGTCAAAGATCAAACTCTACAGTTGGCCTCATGATATAGCCTAGGTCCATTGGGGTGTGGTAAGCCAGTAGAATAGAAAATAATAATAATAATAATAATAATAATAATAATAATAATAATAATAATAATAAAATCTTTTAGTGCTACCTACTTTCTCACATAAGTACCCATTCTTCATAATAGACTGATGGCTCTATAAGGTGTCCTAAGGAATGGGGATCACATCGTGGGAAGGTAGGCCCATTTTAACTTTATCTTACCTATCTACCTTCATGGATGATATTAGTAGCATGATTATTTGTCTAAAAAGCTTTGTGTCTATAATGAACATGTTTCTTTTATACATTGATGGTCACTAGTCATGTAGTGTCTTTTCATATCCTTAGTATGCCTCCTATCTCCTAAGGCCTTCTCATAAGACACCTAAGTTATGTTTTTTACATTTCCTAAATTCCTCACATTTTTTTCACTTATCACTCCCCTTGAGATTCCATTTGTGACTTGCATTTTAAGACCATGGATAGGACCTGGCCTTCCTCACAAATTATGATAATTTCACATTCATATTACCAACATCCCTTATTTTGAGATTTTCACATTTATCCCACCTCAATGGTGTTCCCTTTGTGAGTTATAGTGTAATACCATAGATAGGACCTAACCTTGCTCACAAATTATGATAATTTCACATTCCTATTACCAACATCCCTTATTTCTATATTTTTGTATTTATTCTACCTCAATGGTGTTCCCTTTGCAAGTTGTAGTGTAATACCATGGATAGGACTTGGCCTTCCTCATAAAATTTTCCAATAGTCCAAGTCACAATCAAAATTACATGTGTCAAATATGAGATAAGATGTGATTGAATATGAAGTTACATGTCATTAACATGTTTCCCAACCTGATTTAGTATGTTTTATGCTTAATCCATTTCACTCACTTTTATCTTCGTATATTTAGAGTGCATGTAAGAATCCAACCATTTATTGAATTTTTCATACTTCCAAACTTGACTTAAGACTAATTTGGCCAATTTTTTCTCTCTTATACTTCTTAATGTGATTTAGTATAACTAATTCATTTAATCAATTTTGTTTTTATACCATGTGTTCTTTTTCATGTGTTTGCCACTTTATTAAATTATTTTCATACTTATCAATGTGATTTAGTTTGATTTTAATTTTTTTAATTTGGTCCCAAATATTTCGCTTGGGTTAAAAAATAAACTTTTTACCTTCTTGTTTATCCCTTTTGATTCTTTATACTTAGTCATTTTCTTGTTATTATATATTTTCCAAATTGAAATAGTGTGTAGTACATTTGTTTTTGAGTGATTATATTTTACCAAGTCCTTTTTGCCTATTTCTTTTTAACCATGCATGTGTTCTACATAATCATAGAAAAGAACCACACCTCATATATTTCCCATAGCATATACAACTAACAACTAAATACATGTGCTAAAAAGAAATATATCCAAGCATCAACAACCACAACCATAATTATAAACATATACAATAAAATATTAAACCACCAAAATAAACCATCTATATATATCTCATGAGTTATAATACACCAAGACAACTGTTGACCATTTTAGCCCTGTAGGCCAAAATTAGTCTCCTTCTTCCCCTGCTATTCTGAGCCAGTTCAAATTTGATTTTGCACAAGTCTTTCAGCAAAAGGAGGAACTAGTTTAGTGGTTTGATGTTGGGTTCCAATGGAATGATCTTTCCAAGAAATTTGAACTTGAACTTTGAACCATTCTTGGTTCAGTTGGGTTGGGTCAATCGGTTGGTTCAACTAGTCAATTCAATCAGTAAGCTCAAGTCACTTGGTTTAAATGGTTTGGTTCAAGTGGTCAATTGAATGAATGTGACTCCTTACATGACATAGTGATGAACCATTGAACTCCAAAAAAGGCTTCAGGTTCAGGTTTAATTAAAAGGTTCAAGATTCTCTTCCAAAGTCCATAGGATAAGTGCCCTTGCAGAGGGTAGTCAAGATCAAACTAGACCATTCCAGTAGGCTATGGAGGGAAGTTCTAGACCTAAAAGTGCCCTTATGGAGGGTAGGGAACCCTTGCGAAAGAATCAAAAGGGTGAGTTTTTTTAGAAATGCTAAGGAAAATATAAGACAAAGGTTGAATTTCTTCAGACAAAATGTCCAAAGGAATTCCTTCAAAGATTTTGTCTAAAGAAATTCACAAGGCAAAGAACAATATCTTTCAAAAAGATTTTCCATAGAAAAATTTCACAATGGAAATCCTTTGGACAAAATGTCTAAAGGAATTCCTTTGGACTTTTTATTTGAAGGAATGTTGCCTTAAGGAAAAGCTTGACAGGAAGTGGCAAGTGGGAAAGACACAAAGGAAATGTTTCCTTTGGACAAAATGTCTGAAGGAATTCCTTTGGACATTTTGTCCGAAGGATTTGAGAACAAAAGGAGCTCAAAGGACCCCGAAGGGTAGGTGCCCTTGTGGGGGACTCTTGGCTACCGAAAGGAGGACCTTTCCCTAAGCCCCAAAAGGACACCTTCCCTTTGGGAAGGATTCAAAGATAGAAGGCTGAAGGAGAGGAAAAGGCCAAAGGAATAGAATAGCTATTGGTTTTCAAATGGTGATGGGTGCACAAACATAAATTTTATGGCAATGAAATAGCTATTGATCTTTAAATGCTTGAGTGCTAACCTGAAGGAATTCAAAGACCTTAAGGCTAAAAGGAAGAGATCGCTAAGAAGGGAGCCCAAAGAGCCAAGAGAGGAAGAGACAAAACTAGGAAAAGACAAAGTTGGGAAAAGACAAAAGTTAAGAATGAACTTAGTGACTTGATGATGAAAGAGCCCAAGGAGCCAGCAAAGGAAGATAGAAGATAGCCCCGAGAGCTCAAATTGTAGGAAAAGACAAAGCTAGAAGAGACAAAATTATAAATATGGATAAAACAACCTAAGTGGAAAAAAGGGAGGTGAGTTATTCCTATAATTGAAATAGTCTCCACCAAGTGGTCATCAAGGAGCATAAATAGTGAATGGCGTGACCTATTTTTCTCCACTTTGCATTGATGAGTAGATAAACCACGTGAATGTCTTAAAGGAGTGGTCTTGTTTATAGACAAATGGCATGGCCCATAATTTCACATATGGCATTTAATATATTTTAAATGCCTAAAGTCCAAACTGGAGCTAACACAACATTCTCTATCAGTGGCTTCCTCTTCCCAATGCTCTCAATGCATGTGGGCCACTTCTAAAAGGGTGCTTAAGTCTTTTCCAAAAAGAGGAACCTTTTGCCTCCTCTTTCTCTATATATATGTAACTTCTCATTTGAGAAAGATATATCTCTTGGCTTGTAAGGTAGAGCTCTGCCAAATTTTACCTTGAATTAAGACATAACATTTTTACCTCCATTTGAGCTTACACTTTTGCATATGTCTATGGCTTTGTTTTGTGTTAAGTCATTTTTATTTTATGCTTTCATAGAATGATTCCAACATGTCTAGTGTATTGTGAATTTTCTTCTTTTGAAGGTCTACCAGAAGTGTCTAAAATAGAGTATAGGCGTATGTGAACAAGCTACCATAGTGTGTCTTAGAACACCTCTAGTAGTTCTTCCTCGCTGTATCTCCAGAGGACCCCTAGTTGACTGATGTAGAAAAGTTTCTCATATCAAATGAAGTGTATGCCAACTTGTTAGTGGAAAGTGTAAGCTCAAGCTAAGTAGATCAAACTATTTTTGGTGTATCACCTTTTAGTTTAGGTTCTATTTTCAGCAATCTTTCTCTCTTTTCACCCCCCCCATTATTAGCAGTAGAAAATCTAGGACCACATATATGCATTAAAGGGAGTTATCCCTTATCTAGAGACTCTCCCCTCAGTTTTTCCAGACCCATAGGCAAGAGAGGAGTTTCCATTGTGTTGCATGGAAGAGATAATCCCAACCTTCTCTCAAGGGTGCACTTCATAGCATCAACAATTTTTGACATGCCTGGTGGGAACATGTTTTAACACTCAAAAAAGCTCCAAGATTGGTGGTGGTCCTATTACAACAGAATGAACCATTAATCTAGCATCTAGCCTTTAATTAGGTGATTGTGGGATAAGTTTTGTGCAAAAAGTTGAAGAATTTTGGTGTGTTCTTCAACCAACCAGCCTTTGGAGGCTTTTTCATCAACACCAATGGTGACTTCAAGTTGAATCATCTAGTTAAGCAGTCCTGGTGCCATTAAGAAATTGTAGTTTGGTATGTATAATTCCATTGCTCAGAATCATGGGTCTAATTTTCCTTCATATATTTTTGATCAAGCTTAGATTTTTCATGAAATCACCTCAAGCAATAAGGATGTGTATAGTTATGAGTTTTGCTCTTTACAAGTTGGTGAAACATTTCGAGATTTGCCTCTTCCTCAGTTTGAGCAAGTCCTTGGCCAACCTGGCTATGATCCTTACTAGCCTTGTGTTGATCCTTATCAGGTCCAATATGACCAGTCTTAGCCTTATCATGAGCTTTATCAATCTTATGCCTAGTCTTCTCAATGTGTCACTTCTCCTACTCAACCTAATCTCTTTGCCAATCAACCCATTTCCACCTTTAAACAAGCATTGTTGGGATATGAAAAGTATGTAGTGGAGCTTAACACTAGAAGGGGATGTGGCCAAGAAATCCCTGATCATGTCATCTATCAAGTGAGAAATGCACTAGATCTAGTTAAGAGTGAATGGACTCCCATTGAAAAATCCAATTGGTAAAGGCTTACAAATGAGATGCTAAATGTGAGTGGTTGGATTGCATCTTTGGAAGGGAGGTTGAGTATTCATGAGAGGCAACCTTACCAAGTTTATCAACCTACATACCCACTACCCCAAGTTTTATATCAGCCATACGTAGCCCCTACTCATAAGCCAAGTCAAGCCTGTCAAAGTCCTTTCCCCAATCATGTTGAGGAGAGTCTTGAAATAGTAAATCTTATTTTTGAGACCAATCTTGATAAGCAGATTGAACTAGAAAATATTTAAATGCATTAGTCTATGTTGGTAGCAAGGTAAATGGAATCCAAACCCTCACTACCCTCTCACATTACAACTCCATCACCCCAAAAGGAAATGTTCAGTCCTAATATTATGAGCTGGAGTAAAGCAGTTGAGTCATGGAATAGCAAGGAGGAGAAAGACATTGTCTAAGAGTGTGAGTTACAAAATAAGGCTAGTCCTTTTTAAGTCCCTCCCACCCTTCCTCAAGAAGCTTCTTGTACTCCATGGTAGCCTTCATGCACTCCCCATTTCCATGATGATTCCTATGAGCTCCAAGAAAGACTTTTTCAAGAAAATCTAGCTAGGCAAATTAAGGAATTAGAAGCAAAGGTGAGATTGCTTAGTGAAAGAGAGATGGAAGTTTCAGACCTTAGAGAGGAGCCTATGACAAAACACACCCCTTCTACCAATCCTCAAATCTCTCAATATGATTTCGAGATTCCAAGTTGGAGGAGTGCCTATCATGAACTGGTTCAAGACCTTGAAGAAGATAAATTTGATACCTATTCACAAGGGAAAGGTTCCAATCCCAAGGTCATGAGTTGGAAGCAAACAATGGAATAATGGGATAGGAAGGAGGATAAAGGTTTTTCTCAAAACCTTGAAGAAGGTGAAGCTACTCCTACTCATCATGATGATGCTTGTGATCTCTAGGAAAGGCTCTCCCAAGAAAGTATAGCCAAGAAAATTATAGAATTGGAATCCAGAATGAGGTTCCTTAGCCAAAGTGTGATGGATGGTTTAGATCAAGTAGAAGATCCTAAATTTGAACACACCCCATCTACACCTTGCCAAGAGAGTTATCAAGCCACATTTGATATAGATGAAGTATTGGCTAAATGGAAGGAGGAGAATCATTCGATTCTAGCTCAAGGATTGCCTCTGCTTCCACCTAAGTTTAACCTTCAACCTTCCACCTCATCCCTTATTAGAGATGAACCTATTTTGAAAGAAGCAAATGAGGAAGAGAGGATCCAATTTATAGCTGCCCAAGAGGTTATCATGGATGACCATGAGGAGGAAATCATCATGGATGCTCCTTTTGAAGACATCATCAACAATGGAGAAGAAAAAGGTCATGCATATATGCAAATGTTCCAGCAATATGAAGAGGAACATAAGCATGGTGAGCTCTCTCTTCCCTTGTTTGATGAACTTCCTTGTTGCTTTGATGAGGAATATGACCATGCCATAGAATCCAATTTGGAGGAGGATTAAGAGGATGTCTTGGAACAACTGGAGACTCTGGTCTTTGAGCAAGAAAAGGAGAGGCCTGTCTATCTTGAAGAATGATTTGAAGGAGAAAGCCTTGAGCAAGAAGGTGATGATATGTGGGATGAGCAATCAGTCTGTGATCTCATTTTAGACATCACAATAGTCACCCTTCTTCAAGAAAGCCATGATCAAGTAGAAGATAAATTTGATAGTCTCTTCAATGAAGTAGAAGGGGACAAGCTAATTAATGATGCATATCAAGGGGTTTATGGTGATGAGCCAAAAATGATTGATTTATTGATAAGACACACCAACATGAAGAACCAGCAGGAGGCAAGCTTCCAAGAACAAGAAGAATACATGTATATTGGAGGCATGTTTACCCCTAATTCATTTGAACACGAGCCAATCAAGGTGGTAGGAAAGAAGAGCAAGTCACCAAGTCTCCATCCCATTCGGCCACTTGTCTAGCATCATAAGTTTTCTTTCCATGAAGGAGACTTAAGAAGTTTTCCCTTTGATCCAAGAGGGAGGCAAATATATTGGGTTAGCTATACATAATAGTTGCTTTCAGTTTTTTCTTTCCCTATTTTTCCCTAAGTGCTATTTTCATAGGTAGTGTTTTTATCCTTGTGTGTTTTCCTTTGTGTTTGGGGTAAAAACTTCATCATTGATTTTTGGATATCACAAGGCTATTGATAACTCTTTCAAAGCTACATCTCAACCCCATACCCAATGGAATTTGAGGCTACTATTTTCTAGGCATAGTAGGCATGCTTCCCTTGGGAATCACCATTTTATTGACCATTTTGGCCTACAGGCCAAAATTGGTCTCGTTCTTCCCCTGTTATTCTGAGCTAGTTCAAATTGGATTTTGCACAAGTATTTTGGCAAAAGGAGGAACTAGTTTAGTGGTTTGATTTTGAGGTCCAATGGCATGATATTTTCAAGAACTTTGAACTTAAACTTTGAACCATTGTTGGTTCAATTAGGTTGGTTTAATTAGTTGGTTCAACTAGTCAGTTCAACAAGTAAGTTCAAGTCACTTGGTTTAAATGGTTTGGTTCAAGTAGTCAATTGAATGAGTGTGACTCCTTGTAGGACACAATGATGAACCATTAAACTGTTGAACCATTGAACTCTAAAAAGGGGTTCAAGTTTAGGTTCAATCAAAAGTTTCAAGAGTCTCTTCCAAAGTCCATAGGATAAGTGCCCTTACCGAGGGTAGTCAAGCTCAAACTGGACCATTCTAGCAGGCTGTAGAGGGCAATTCTGGACCTAAAAGTGCCCTTGTGGAGGGTAGAGAACCCTTGAGGAAGAATCAAAAGGATGATTTTTTTTTGGAAATGCTAAGGCAAAGATAAGACAAAGGTTGAATTTATTTAGATAAAAGGTCTGAAGGAATTCCTTCAAACATTTTGTCTAAATAAATTCACAAGGCAAAGAACAATATCTTTCAAAAAGATTTTCCATGGAAAAATTTCACAAGGGAAATCCTTCAGACAAAATGTCTGAAGGAATTCCTTCAAAATTTATGTCCGAAGGAATGTTTCCTGAAGGAAAATCCCAATAGGAAGTGGCAAGTTAGAAAGACACAAAGGAAAGGTTTCCTTCAGGAAAAATGTCTAAAGGAATTCCTTCAAACATTTTTTCCGAAGGAAACTTTTCCTTTGTGTCTTTCTTGCTTGCCACTTCCTATCCTTCAGACATTTTATCTAAAGGATTTGAGAACAAAAGGAGCCTAAAGGACCCCGAATGGTAGGTGCCCTTGTGGGGGACTCTCAGTTGCCAAAAGGAGGACCTTTCCCCAAGCCCCAAAGGGACACCTTCCCTTTAGGAAGGTTTCAAAGACAGAATGCCAAACGAGAGGAAAAGGCTGAAGGAATAGAATAGCTATTGGTTATTAAATGGCAATGGGCATGTGAATGTCAATTTTATGAAAATGAAATAACCATTGATCTTTAAATGCTTGAGTGCCAACCCGAAGGAATTCAAAGGCCTTAAGGCCAAAAGGAAGAGACCGCTAAGAAGGGAGCCCAAAGATCCAAGAGAGGAAGAGAAAAAACTAGGAAAAGATAAAGCTGGGAAAAGACAAAAGTTGAGAATGAACTCAGTGACTTGCTAATGAAAGAGCCCAAGGAGCTAGCAAAGGAGGATAGAAGATAGCCCTAAGAGCTCAAATTCTAGGAAAAGACAAAGCCAAGAAGAGACAAAATTATAAATATGGACAAAATAACCTAGGTGGAAAAAGGGGAGGTGAGTTATTCCTATAGTTGAAACAGTCTCTGCTAAGTGGTCATCAAGGAGTGCAAATAGTGAATGGCGTGACCTATTTTTTTCCACTTTGCATTGATGAGTAGATAAACTGCATGAACATCTTAAAGGAGTGGTCTTTTTTATAGATAAATGGTGTGGCCCATGATTTCACATATGGCATTTAATATATTTTAAATGCCTATAGTCCAAACTGGAGCTGACACAACATTCTCTATTAGCGGCTTCCTCTTCTCAATGCTCTCAGTGCATGTGGGCCACTTGTAAAAGGGAACCAAAGTCTTTTCCAAAAAGGGGCACCTTTTGCCTCCTATTTCTCTATATATATTTTAACTTCTCATTTGAGAAAGATATATCGCTTGGCTTGTAAGGTGAAGCTCTATCAGATTTTAGCTTGAATCAAGACATAGCATTTTTACCTCCATTTGAGCTTACACTTTTGCATATGTCTATGGCTTTTTTTTGTGTTAAGTCATTTTTAGTTTATGCTTTCATAGAACAATTCTAACATGTCTAGTTTATTATGAAGTTTCTTCTTTTGTAGGTCGACCAGAAGTGTCTACAACATAGTATAGGAATATGTGAACATGCTGCCATAGTTGTCTTAGAACACCTCTGGTAGTTCTTCCTCCCTATTTCTCTAGAGGACCCCTAGCTCACTGATGTAGAAAATTTTCTCATATCAAATGAAGTGTATACCAGCTTGTTCTTTGTGGAAAGTATAGGCTCAAGCTAAGTAGATCAAACCATTTTTGGTGTATCACCTTTTAGTTTAGGTTCTATTTTTAGTAATCTTTCTCTCTTTTCACCCCCCCATTGTTAGCAGTAGAAAACCTAGGACCACAAAGATGCATCAAAGGGAAATAGCCCTTATCTAAAGACTCTCCCCTTAGTTTCTCTAGACCCATAGGAAAGAGAGGAGTTTCCATTGTGTTGTGTGGAAGAGAGAAGCCTAGCCTTCTCTCAAGGGTGCACTCCATAGCGTCAACAACAACCATATACAATGATCCAAATCTATGGTTGGGCCCCATCATGCCTATCTCATGGCCTAGCCACACTTCATGTAGATGCCTTAATTTGACTCTTCTAAATATAACACTGTAAAGAGGCTATCAAAGATTTCAATCCTGACACCTACCCTTATAAATGAGTTACCTAAGCCTACATCTATGCCAACTAGGCCAAGGTTTCCCTATGTGTCACTCTCTCCTACTCTTGTACCTATGTCATATGGGTTAGGTTTGCTACATGTGTCACTCTCTTGTGGGCATGTGCTTATGTCATCTATGTCACTATAGATAGATGTATAACTCTCTCCTTAGCCAAACCATACCATTACCATGTCTCTCCTACACCCATCTTTTTTGGTAGTTGTATCCCCTTTCTATGTGCTCATAATTACCTTGTGGTCTCTTCAGCTAATCTAAACCAACTCACTTGAGCTAGGGTAAGTGGTAAACTAGGATCCTCCAATGTAGTGGGGTCGTATGATGTTAGTGCCTTATCTAGGACATTATGGAGTGATCCCCTTTTTTAGGGACCCCCATTTAATCACCTGATCCTCTGCCACACCTATAAAAATCACACTAGATAGATATTAGAATATTTATATATCTAAAAGTCTATCTATCTATAGTCTATTTTAAGTAAACTTAAGAAAAATTTAATCACATCTTATTACCTATCTATGTGTCAACCCCTACTATCTCACCATTTTCATGATCACCAAGCATAATCTCCCCATCTGTGTGGCCTCTAATAACCTCCTCTATTAGTCACCTCCCAAAATCAAATCCTATATTCATCACTCATGCCCATCTTAGGCTACACCTGAGTGGTATCTATATCATCCAACTCTACTCTAGCCTACCTATTGGTTCATCTAAGATGGTGATAGTATCTACTCTTTCTTATTCCTACTACCTCTATCAACACCATGTCTGTAATGGTCACTAATCCTCCTAATATAAATTGGTGGTGGTATCTTTGGTGCTCTTACCTTTGCACCCATCTCCTCTCACTTTATTTCTTGACATGTTTGACTAATCCATTGTCTCTCATAACATGGCTTGAATATCAGTCTCACCACTAGTGGCCCTAGTCCTCCTCTCCCCCATGGCTCTCTCACATGTCAAGCCCAAAATGTGGGCACCACTATCGATGTCATTGGGTGAGGTAAGCTTATCTACCTTGGTACTCATTCCACTAGATGTGGCTCCATCTACTAGATGTAATGCCTTATCACCTCTATTTGTGTCAATTTGGTACTACTATCTCCCAACTAGGCCATATCATAGAGATGTGCCCGTACATATACCATACTATATCTACTTGTCCCACTATCTATAACACTAGCACATGTGGAATGACACATGTTATTTGGTCTTATCTTCATCTCTACACCTGAGGCGACCTATCATCAACCACATAGGGTAATCCAGCTGGCTGATACATGGGTAACCTCTTGTAGATCTATTTTATTAATAATATGATTAGTCTCATTGACTTCTACCCTCTGGATGACACTCCATACATGGCATACATGAGCTATACCTAGATGATATATCTTAGGTCATATAACACCTATTGTCTCTAAATCTTGCACCCTAGAAGAGGACTATTCAAGCCTCCTCTAGATTTGGGCAATGTTGGGACATTTCAAGGCCTATGGGTGTGCTTATAAGTGGAAATGAACCTCTAGGTTGAAAGGGATAGCTCCTTGTACTAGCTTTTAGTGTAATAAAATTACTAAACTAGTCTGTATAAGTAAAAAGAGTTAGAATTTTGCATAAATGAAAAGCATAGTCTAAAATGGTGATACACCAAGAATTAGTATCCACTTGTATGCCCTAAACTTATGAATAATACAATATAATATAGTCTATAACTCAAGCTCTAAGAGATTCCAACATAATTATTTTAATGTAGAGACAAAATGAATGAGATCACACAAGGTAAATAATTGGAAAAGATAACTTGTATAGTCCAAAAAAGGGTTACACATATGCAAAATCTCATACAGCTAGAATGCACTCTACATAACCTATTGGATCAATTCTTTGCTCAAAATCATGAAGGATAGAGAATAGAAAGATAAAACATCACTTGATGTCACTCTATGTCTCTTGCATGCCTAGGAAAATGTTTATAACTTAAAAAGAAAACATACATATGCTTCTTTGCTCAAAGACAAGAAAATGCCAAAACATTCCAGCAGGGCTTTGCCATACTATCTGTGGATGATAAAATAAGAGCCAAAGGGTCCTATTTATAGCAAAATAAGGAGAGAAGAGAGAGTTCTTGGTGCCAAAATAGAAGCCTCCAAAATGGTTTGTAGTCACCATCTTGGTGAAATTGATTCCAGTTGTTCTCTCATTCAGTTGGTGTTTGTCCTTCTCTTTGATTATCCTTCTTGAAATGACTAGGATCACTAAAAAATAAATAGTGAGATGACCCTCCATAATAAATATCTTGAATCACTAATGAAAACCTTATATTCCTCTTGAAATCTTCCATGTTTTTCACTATAGACCCATTTAGGCCTTTTGAATGGATTTACTTATAAACCTATAAGTCAAGCATGTTGGGAAACCCAATTTGCACTATCCTTGCTCTTTCAGGTTTTTTATTACTTTTACTTATAAAATTCATAAGCAAACCTCTTTTGAAAACCCAATTTTTCTTTGCTTAAGACCCTATTGATTTTTTTGAATGCCTTTACTCCTTGCTTACTCCAGTTTCTTTGATAGCTTCTAATTATAAAAGTCATAAGTCAAGCATGTTGGGAAACCTGATTTACACTATAGAGTATTTCAGGTTTTCCTAGTGACTTTACTTCTTATTTTAAGACTTTAGGCATGAATTTGACATCCTGCATCATGTCACCAAGTTTCACCCCAATGGCTAATTGGCTACCTTAAATTTGAGGTCCTATGGTACGTCACCTCCTTAAATCCCAAAAGCTAGTTGGTTGTATCAAATTTGACATCCTACAACATGTCATGGGGATCCATTTGGGCTGTACTTATGTTTTAGGCAATTTTCCTAAAGTAATTCCTTTAAACAATTTGTCTGAAGGAATTCTTTTAGGAATTTTGCTCAAAAGGCAATGGTTAGTTCCTTTAGGAACTTTTCTCAAAGGACACTTGGGGAAGGCACAAGGTCCCTTCAAAAAAATTTGAAGGGCATTTCCAAAAGAAATGGCCCTTTGGAACTTTTCTGAAGGGCATTTCCAAAGACAAAGTGCCCTTCAAAAAATTCTAAAAGGACACTTGGGTTAAAAAGTGCCCTTCAAAAAATTTCAAAGGGTCACTTGGACAACAAATTGCCCTTCAAAAAAGTCCAAAGGGACACTTGGGAAGAAAAGTGCCCTTCGAAACTTTTCCAAAGGGCATTTCCAAAGATTAAGTGCCCTTCAAAAAAGTTTGAAGGGACACTTGGGCTGAAAAGTGCCCTTTGGAACTTTTTCAAAGGGTCACATGGACAGCAAAATGCCCTTCAGAAAAGTCTAAAGGAACACTTGGGAAGAAAAGTGCCCTTCAAAAATTTTCCAAAGGGCATTTCCAAAGATAAAGTTCCCTTTATAAAATTTCAAAGGGACACTTGGGCTAAAAATATCCCTTCAAAAATTTTCTTAAGGGTCACTTGGATAACAAAGTGCCCTTCAAAAAAGTCCAAAGTGACACTTGGGGGGAAGGCAAGGCAAGAAAGGCCCTTCAAAAAGGTTACAAAGGGCACTTCAAGGAAAAACAAAGCCTGATAGCCTAAGGAAAACAAGGTAAAGGGAAAGAAAAAAGATCAAGGGAGAACAACCCAAACTAGGAGAGGTCGAAGGGAAAAGACAAACAACAATGAAAGAGACCAAACATAGAAAATGAGTAAGGGAGAAATGAAAAGATCCAAAGGGAAAACATAAACTGGTCATCTATAAAATGGTCAACATTCTAGTGATTTCTAGGGGAGACATGCCTACTAGGTCATAAGACCAATCACCTAAATCCTTCCATTGGGCATGGAGTCATACAAGGAAAACAAGAGTTAAAATAACAAGCCATGGTTAAACATAAAAATTAGACACACACACACACACACACAACCAACAAAAGGAAAAAAACACCAAAAAGGGATTCACTGTGCTCTAAAGCACTTAGGGAAAACAAAAACAACAAAGTAAACACACCAAAAAAAGGTATATACAAGACATATCCAACAAGGTTCAAAATCAAGGCTTTAAATAGATTCCATTCACTGAAAATAGGCAACTCTTCTCCATCCATTTTGGATAGCTAAAAGGATTTTCTTTGATTGCACTTATTGATTATATAAGGACCACTGTACAAAGTAACAAACTTTATATGTTTTTTTTGTTTTGCTCTATATTCAACCCATTTCAAGACCAAGTTACCTTCTTTGAAAACTCTTGCCCTTGCCCTTTTGTCAAAGGATTTCTTCATGAGAACTTGATGGTGTTCTAAAGCTTTGTATGCATCAGCTTTTGCCTCTTATAGATGTATTAATTCTATTAATCTAACCTCCAAGAGAGTGTTTTCAATTAATTCCAACTATTTTTCAAGTTATAAAGTAGGGAGCTCTTGTGGTATGGATAGTTTATCTTCTCTCCCATAGACAAGTATAAAGGGAGAATTACCAATTGACTTATTTGGAGTGATCCTATCTACCCATAAGGATATCTTCAACTTGCTATATCATGCTCTTTGATTGGTTTCCAACATCCTCTTGATGATCTTGATGAGGTTCTTATTGGTAGACTTAGCCAATCCATTACCTTAAGGGTAGTAGTTGGATGAGGTACTCAAATGAACTCCACTCTTTTCTTCCCAATCAAAAGTTTTAACACTTATGAAAGAAAGTGCATTATCTGAGATGATGACATAAGGAGATCCAAACCTTGTTATAATATTTTCATAAAACTCCAAAATGGAATTTTCATTTTCTTCCTTCAAATCAACAACCTCTACCCATCTTGTGAATCAGTCTGTAGTATTCAATATCCATTTATGTTCAATACTTGATGGAGGGTTGATCATGCCAATGAAGTCAAGGCCCTATTGCATGAAAGGCTAGTCCACTTCAATAGGATTCAATGGAAGGGCAGAAATCTTTTGTTTTCCAAAAAAGAAACCATATTGAGGATAAACCTTAGACCAATGATAATAGTCCTTAAAAAGACTAGGACAATAGTAACCAACTCTCATTATTTTTGCAGCTATTATTCTAGGAGAGAAGTGACCTCCATCTACACCATTATAGAACTTTTCTAGTAGCATATAAAATTTTCCATTGTTAATGCATCTTAACAACACATTTATCACATCCTTATTAAATATAATGCCATCCACAAGACAATAAGGAATAGCCTATAGCCTAAAATACCTTCTTTGAGATTTGATCAAGCCATTGGGACACTCACCATTTTGAAGAAAACCAATGATATCTTGTGTCCAACTTTGATTTTGCATTTGATCAACTGGCTAGTCTTGGACTTAATTCACCAAGGCTTTCTCTTTTGGATCTTGAAATTCAGATGTTAAGTGCTCACATAAACATCTTCTTCTTACTAGGTTAGTTACCTTGATGTCAATGTCATATTACATCACATTCATGATCCATCTAGCTCTCTTCTCATTGAGATCATTGCTTAGGAGAAACTCTTTGGTGCTAAGATGAGAGACCATGACATGGATCTTATTGTTGGAAACCATATGCCTAAAAATTTTCAAACCTCTAATGATGGTTAAAGCTTGCTTCTCAACAAAATAATATCTCACTTCGTAGTCTTCTAAGCCTTGGCTAAAAAAAGCAATTGGCTGCTCAACATCTTCATCATTCTTTTGCATAAGCATAGCTAAGATTATGTCAAGGTTAGTGAAAGTATAAAAAAATTCCTTATCAACATTAATATTTAAGAGAGTGGGAGATGCTGCAATTACTTGCTTGCTTGCCTCAAAGCTGTGTTTACCTTCCTTTATCCAAGTAAAAATTTGGTTCTTTTTTAGCATGGTTGTGATAGGCTTTACCAAAATTTCAAAATTTAGGATAAACCTCCTTTAAAAATTTATTTTTCCCCAAAAACATTGCATCCCTTTCTTGTGTTAAGGCAAAGACAAGCCTAGAATAGCTTCAATCCTTTCAGGGTCAATATATAAGCCTTCTTCTGAAACAACATGACCCAAAAGCTTACCTTTATTGATAGTGAAGATGCACTTCTTTGGATTAAGGGATATTTCATACTCTCTACACTTATCAAACACTTACCTTAGATGTCTTGTATGATAAGTAGCATCCTTTGAAAAAATGGTTATATCATCAAGGTAAACAAGCAAAAACTTATTGATCAAACTTTTGAAATCCATGTCCATTACCCTTTGAAATGTAGCTCCATCATTAGATAAACCAAATGGAATATTATTGTAGGCAAAGGTCCCCCACTTAGTGGTGAAGGCTATCTTGAATTTATCCCCTTCATTTACCAATATTTGATTATACCCTGAATAACAATCAAGAAGTGAGAAACATTGAGAACTTGAAATAACTTGTAGAATTTATTCCATTGAAGGGAGTGGGTAATGATCATTGAGAGACACTTTGTTTAGATCACAAAAATCCACACAAAGTATGATTTATCCATTCTTATTTCAAATTGGCACAAGGTTAGCTACCCAAGTTGAGTGCTTGATAGGAAAGATAATCCTAGACTCAATCAATTTGGTCATCTCTTTCTTCATGAATTCTTCTACCTTGGGGTTGATATGCCTTTGCTTTTGTCTTACCAGTTTAGCTCCATGCTCCAACTAAATGGTGTGATGATTTAGACTTGGGTCAGAGCCTTTCAAGTCCTTATGTTCCTAGGTAAATATGTCATGAAACTCTTTGCATAATGTAATAAAATCTCGCCTTTCTAGTTGAGAATAAACCTTGTCAATCTTCAAAAGTTTGTCCTTGAAAATTAGAACCCTCTCATAGTTCTCTTCTTTTTTTGACATGATCATTCTTTGGTTTTTATTTTAATCATCCTCATTGAAGAAACTCTCCAAGGTAATCATCCCCTTGGGTATTTTATTTGTCTTCAATAGTATAATTTGCTCTTTATAATGATCATGCAACTTCTTTTGATTTCTTGAAGAGAAGCCTGCCTCATTTTGCAAGAAGTGTGAAATGTGTTCATCACTTTATAACACTTGCCATGACACTTCATTATCTAAAATGGAATGTCTCACAATGATCTTGATATGGTATTTATCCTTATCTTGTTCAACTTTAGTGGCTAAGTCAAAATGTTCTCCTATTGTAGCCATTTTATCAGTGTACTTGTTCAAGTCTCTTGGTATGGGTTGGATGTTGAAGGCATCAAAATCCTTAAGTAGATCCCATACCCTATGCTTTTAGGAATTTATCAAGGGTTTCTTGGATGTAGCTTAACTTCTCACTTGATGAATGACTAGCTCACTATCTCTATAGACTTTCAAAATCTTGATACCTCTCTTCTTTGCCATTGGAGACCATGAACTAAGCCTTCATATTCTACCACATTGCAAGTGAAGCTGAAGTGAAACCTATAAGAATATTAGTAATTATTCCTTGATGGGGAAACCAACATGAAACCATCTCCTATGCCTACTTTGATCCTTGAACCATCAAAGAACATTATCCACATGCCATCAAGTTTATGATTTTCATTGGTGAGTGAAGGAATTGGGACGTTCTCCTCATGCATGCATTAAAATCCAAACTTAGTTTCCTCAATGAAAGTGTAAGGATAAATATTATGTTTTTAAGTGTTTTACTTGTTAAGATAGAGGCTCAAAATACATTCAAGAGGAGAAGATGTTTCACTATTCAGGATTGTTTCTTCCTCCTTGCTAATTGATAGTTATGATTTGTCATTGTCTCCAAGTATGGCTCAATGTGGAACCTTGTTAAGGGCCAAGTCCTTATGGTTACCTTAGTTACACACCTTTTCTTGAAAGCTATAAAGGACCAAAAAATAAAAAGGTATCCTCCTATCTTGGTTGTAAGTCCCTAGACAAGCATATAGTAAAGTGTGTTGGAAGGTCCACCACCACAATATCTTGTATGACATGGAAGCTTGGGAAGCCATGTAAAAACACTTTTAGACCTTTGACCAGTCTTACCATCTTGGTTGGAGTTCCATCCAAATGGAAAATTTCTTTAATATGTGGCTCATAGTTCAAACCTAGCTTATCAACCATTACTTTAGGCATAACAATAGAGCTTATTCCACTATCCATAATACAATTGTGGACCAACTTATCTCCCACAATGAGTGTGAGGTACAAGGGTGGAGGATTTTAACCTTTAGTGAAAGGATCAAAAATATGATTTGGAGAATTTTTGAGAGCCACACTATGATGCTTTAAAGATTGAGGAGCCACCTGCATGCTTGCTAACTACTCTTACAAGAGCTCCTTTTGACCAGGTATATGTAGAACCTCTAAAAGAGATATGATTGTCTTAGTGATCTTTAATTAGTCCACAATATTTACAAATGGATTATTCACTTTCTCCTACATTTTTATGGTAATAAAAGAGTTATTGCCTATTATGTTGCAATCTTGGTAGCTGCATTTACATTTTGATTTTGTTGAGGGACATGGCTTGTAGAAGGTGCAACACTTTGATTAGCACTTTATAACCTTGGAGAGGCATCACTTGGAACTATTCATGGATCTTGGCCTTCTCCCAATGCTCTCTTTTTGGACCTTGTATTAGATGTAATTGAACTACCTTCAATCAACATGAAATCATCTTTTACTTGAAAATTCATCATTCCCACACTTGGGTTGCGACCTTCTCCAGGACTATCCATTTGGCTAAGACATGCTTCTTATACTATCATGTAAGGAGTAGATTCTTCTTGTGTAGTCAAAGTGTATCTGGTTCCTCCATCATCATGTGTAAATTAACCTTTAGGTTTCCCCCATTGGTCCACATGATCTTCTCCTTGCACTAGATTTGCATGAAATGGAACAATAGCCTTTATGGGAGGAGTAGAATTTGGATTATATGTATTAGGCTACCTATTTTAACCTTCTTGATTTTTTCCTCTCCCTTGATAATTATATTGGGATGGAGCTCTATACCCTTGTTGAGGATATTATTGTACATTAGGAGGAATAATTGCTTGATATTAAACGTGGTTGAGTTGAGCTCTCAATGATCTGATGTCTTCATCCTTATCCACAACGTTATCCACCTTCTTAGGAAAGGCTCTTGGATTCATATTGGCATTAAGAACTTGTGACGTGATTATAGATTCAACTAAATTATGGGACAACAAAGGCATGGAAACTCTTGGAGGGAGTCTTCTATCCTGAATCAAGCTATTCTTAGCCTTAGTTGCTAGCTCATATGCACTTGGAAGAGTGAATCCTCCCATTGACTACAACATGATAACAACATCAGTACCAATACCTTTGAAGTATGTTGGGAACACAAAGCTAGGAGGATGTCTCATGATTGGTGGTAGCCTATGCCATGTTCTTTGAAATCTCTCATTGAAATATCCTATGGATTCATTTGGACCCCTTATTATTATATTCAACCAATGTATTAGGGAAGCATGATCAGTCTTATTTTTGAATGTTGTTACCAATAGGTCTCTAAAGCCATCCCAACTTGTAATGCATCCCCCTCCAACATTCTATACTATTCAAGTACTTTGCCTTTTAAAGACATAGCAAGTAGCCTAATGGATATGTTATCCCTAATAGCATTATGAAAAT
This sequence comes from Torreya grandis, assembly GCA_037957365.1. Classification (NCBI taxonomy): domain Eukaryota; kingdom Viridiplantae; phylum Streptophyta; class Pinopsida; order Cupressales; family Taxaceae; genus Torreya; species Torreya grandis. The sequence goes on from JARHVA010002031.1 coordinate 1,708,659, forward strand.
TGCAAAAAATAGAGATGTCTATAATATGTTTAGATGGGGTAATAGGACCCTCTCCATTGAAACTATGAATATTTTTGGTAGTATTTGGAAGGATGGGGTCATATGTAGGAAGATCTATTAGGTTTTGGGTATTAAAATCAAGGAAGGGTTGGCATCTAGCTATCTCTCCCCTTTCCCCCATTTCAATTCTTCCCCTATGATCCTTTATTTCTTCTTCTTCTTTAACTTCTTCCTCTCCTTGAACTTATTCAACCTCTTCTACTTCTTCCCCAAAACCTCCTTACCAAGGATTTAATAGGGATATGAGTGTTTTAGGGTGTTGTTCTTCAAGAAAATCTTTAGCTAAAAGGGCTTGGTCAAAAAATCTTAAGGACCTTGTGAGGACCATGTAGAATATTGTATAGAACTTTGTCTAGAACTAGGGATTCACACCCTTTTAGAGTCACCAAATGCTGGGTAAGGGTTATTTCTACTACTTTAGGCCTATCAAGACCAACATTTGACTTGACTTAGTAATAATTTGGGTCCCACTAGGCATGCCAAAATTGTTGTCACTAAATATTTCACCCTAGAAGAGGGTTGTTTAGGCATCTTCTAGATCTAGACAACATTGGGACATTTCTAGGCCTATGGGTGTGTCTATAAGTGTAAATGAACCTCTAGGTTGAAAGGGATAGCTCTTTGTATTAGTTTTTTTATGTAATAAAATTATTGAACCAGTTTGTATGAGTGAAAAGAGTTAGAAGTTTGCATAAATGAAAATCCTATTCTAAAATAGTGATAGACCAAGAATTAGTATTTGCATGTATGCCCTATACTTATGCATAATATAGTATAATATAGTCTATAACTCAATCTCTAGGAGATTCTAACATAAGTATTTCAATGCAGAAATAAAATGAATGAGATCACATAAGGTAAATAACTAGAAAAGACAACTTGTATAGTCCAGAAAAGGGTTATGCATGTGCAAAATCTCATACAACTAGAATGTACTCTACATGACCTGTTGGATCAACTCTTTGCTCAAAAGCATGAAGGATAGAGAATAGAAGGATAAAACATCACTTATTGTCACTATGTGTATCTTGCATGCCTAAGAAAATGCCTAGAACTTATATATAAAATAGACATATGCTTCTTTACTCAAAGGCAAGAAAATGGAAAAACATTCTAGTAGGGCTTCACCGTACTATCTATGGATGATAAAACAAGAGCCCAAGGGTCATATTTATAATAAAAGAGGGAGATAAGAGAGAGCTCCTAGGTGACAAAATATAATCCTCCAAAATGGTTTGTAGTCATCATCCTAGTGAAATTGATTTTAGTTATTCTCTTATTCAATTAGAGTTTGTCTTTCTCTTTTATTCTCCCTCTTGAAATGACTAGGATCACTGCAGAATCAATGGTGAGATGACCCTCCATAAGAAATGGCTTGGATCACTATTGAAAACCTTAGATTCCTCTTGAAAGCTTCTACATTTTGTACTATAGACCCATTCAAGCCTTCTAAATGTCTTTACTTATAAACCTATAAGTCAAGCATGTTGGGAAACCTAATCTATACTAGCCTTGCTCTTTTGTGGTTTTTGATTGCTTTTACTTATAAAATTCATAAGCAAAGCTCCTTTGAAAACTTGATTTTGCTTGCTTAAGACCCTGTTAGGTTTTTTGAATGGCTTTACTCCTTGCTTGCTCCTTCAGATTCTTTGATTGCTTATACTAATAAAAGTCATAAGTCAAGCATGTTGGGAAACCTAATTTACACTGTAGAGTCATTTGGGTTTTCCCAGTGACTTTACTTCTTATTTGAAGACTTTAGGCATGAATTTAACATCCTATGGCATGTCACCTCCTTGAATCTTAATGACTAGTTGGTTGTATCAAATTTGATGTCTTGTGGCACATCATGGGGATCCATTTGGGTCAGGGTTATATTTTAGGCAATTTTATTGAATTAATTCCTTCAGAAAATTTGTCTAAAGGAATGCTTTGGATAATTTTGCTTGAAAGTTAATGGCTAGTTCCTTTAAGAACTTTTCCCGAAGGACACTTGGGAAAGTGTCCTTCAAAAAAGTTTCAAAGGACACTTGGGGAAGGCACAAAGTCCCTTCAAAACTTTTCTGAAGGGCATTTCTAAAGACAAAGTGCCCTTAAAATTTTTTTGAAGGGACACTTGGGTTGAAAAGTTCCCTTCATAACTTTTTTGAAGGGTCACTTGGACAACAAAGTGCCCTTCAGAAAAGTTTTAAGGGACACTTGGGAAGAAAAGTGCCCTTCAAAAATTTTCTAAAAGGCATTTACAAAGATAAAGTACCCTTCAAAAAATTATAAAGGGACACTTGGACTAAAAAGCCCTTCAAAATTTTTTTGAAGGGTCACTTGGACAACAAAGTGCCCTTCAAAAAAGTCTGAAGGGACACTTGGGAATATAAGTGCCCTTCAAAAAAAATTTGAAGGGCATTTCCAAAGACAAAGTTCCCTTTAGAAAAGTTTGAAGGGATACTTGGGCTAAAAAGTGCCCTTCAAAACTTTCCTTCAAAACTTTTTTGAAGGGTCACTTGGACAACAAAGTGCCCTTTGGAAAAGTCTAAAGGGACACTTGGGAGGAAGGAAAGGCAAGAAAGGCCCTTTGAAAAGGTTTTGAAGGGCACTTTAGGGAAAAAAATCCCAATAGGATAAGGTAAACAAGCCAAAGGGGAAGAACAAAGATCAAGGGAGAAGATCCTAAACTAGGAGAGGCCAAAGGGAAAAGACAAATAATAAAGAAAGAAACCAAACACAAAAAATGAGCAAGGGAGAAATGAAAAGAGCCAAAGGGAAAACACAAACTGGTCATGCAAAAAATGGTCAACAACACCCTCTCTAATAATATCATCTAGGTCAAGACTATCATAAAGAGTGGTACCTTGCCATCTAACTTATGGCACAACACTTGTGTTATCACAAATATTATCATAGACTTTAAAATATCCATAATCTATGCTGTATATACATCAAACATAGTCACCCTCAATCTAGGGTGAACCATCTCTAAGCCCATCACCCACATGGATAAGGCTCTCCTCTCCTCATTTTTATCAATTACTCTTATGAGTATGGGTGACCCTATTATGGGCAATCCTAGGATGGCATGCACATCTTCAAAGGTGATACCCACCTCTATAGTATCCACCTCCACCTCCCACCTGAAGTTTTTAGTCAATTGTTCCCATCATCCTAGGAACATGACTAATAGATCTAAGCTAAGGGGTATCCTACACATATCTGTTATGCTACCTAGACCCAAATAAATTAATCTAGATCTATCCTCTATCGACAGGTACTCCAATAAGTTTTGAATCCATGATACATCCACCAAATGCCAAAATCTCTAACATCCCTATAATCAAGAAACAACAAAAGATGTATTAGATGTTCCATGTCATGTATAATCCATTTGACCTATTTTTATCCTAATCAACCCTTTTATCCCTTACTCAATCATTATAGGCCCTTCTAGCACTCTTTTGGCCACTTTTATGCATTTTTATACTATTCTTATCCTTTGGTCAAACACTAGTTTGACCAACATTTCACTATTTTAGCTTGATTAACTTAAAAATCTAAGTTAAACCTCTTATTTCCCCTTAGTAATACATTGTCATACTAGAATTTTCTACTTAGTTGGCAACAATGTACTAGGTCATTAGTCTAAAAAACCAACTACATTAGCATAGACCTATGTTGAGGTTAACATACCCTTATTTCTAAAAAATGGAGACCCTTGTCTTAAATTTTACAAATTTGTACCTTAAAACTGAAAATTCACTTGATCAAAGTACCAATAGCATGTTTTCACATTTTTTCATTTGAAGATCATTCACACCTAATTTGGTTTGCACATATGTTTATAATTCTGATTTTAAAAATGCCTAAAGTACTAACATTGGATCTTTATGTTTTACGTTGCAGCTCCAATGGAGTCCATTTAGAATGGGAAATGCCTAGGTTTCATGATTTTTGTCCTTTTACTAGCCTTTGGTCTGTTGAAAATCAAATTGAAGTCATGTTTAATCATCTTTAAACCCTCATTCAAATTACCCTAGCTCTTGTGTGGGAGAAATTTATGTGGGAATGATTAATTAAGTCATAAACCTAATTTAATTTTTATCCTAAGGTTTAGTCATTTTATCAACATGACCATACCTTAGTCTAAATTTTTTATGTTGGGTCCCTTTAGGTCTCAATCCCCCATTGGTCCTTTTTATTTCCACATGGTCGAACTAATCATTGGGTCCTTTTGTTATGTCTTAGATTTTATCTAAACACCTTGTACTAAGACTTTATGCCATGTGTTTTATTATGTGCAGGGTCCCCTTTATCACGTTTAAAACTTAGCTTAAAATGTTCATCCTAAGGTCTTACCTGTGTTTATTAACATGAAATAAAACCATAGTCCAAAAACTTTATGCTAAGTTATTTATTTCCCTAAGCTTGACATAAATATAATTTTCATCCATAGGATTAATAGTCTGTATTTGCTCATGCAATCAATATCCAATGGTGTGAGATAAAAGACAAAGTCCTAACCCTAAGCTAAAGGTCAAACATCTTCCAAAGATCAATGGTACATGGTTTTTTAGGTAGGATTAATCTAATGATGCATATTGAGTCAAAACTTCAATGGAGCCCTAGGATGAGTGAGAAGGTGACAAGTGTCATGCTCAAGGCCAAAGAATACTCAATAATAAATGGTGTTTGACCAAATAGATCAATATCTAATGGAGTATGTTTGCTCAGGTGAAGATGATCAAATGGAGTATAGAAAATATTAAAAATTTAAAAGCCTTAAGGATGAACATGGATATAACATATGGCATAGCTACAAGCCATAAATTGAATCTTGAACATCTTTCAAAGATTGATGATATGTGGATGAGCATACACATTCTAATCAATGGTCTATGAATCAAGAGGCATAATTAAGTAGATCAAGATTGATAGATCATGATTGATCTATGTAAATAATATCAATAGTGTGAGATCAAGATTGACATTTCAATAAAGCTTAGAGAAAATGTGGAAGTGACAAGTGTCATAACCATGGGTAATGTAGCTAGTAACTAATAACATTCTGTAGACACCTAAATCTGGCCACTGATAACCTCCAATCAAGATTTTGGATAATTTCTACCCAAAATGCTAAATTTGGCCTAAAAACACTAAAACATGATAAATGATTTTCAATTAACATATTCAAATGTAAATTTTAGGTAGGGTATCCCTAAATGGGGTAATGCACTTTATGGGCCAGCTAACTTTGATCAGATCATTCTGAGTCAAAATGCCAATTTTACATCTAGGTGCTCTAAATTTCTCTTTCTTATCAAATATTTTACACAAGATGCATGCCTTTGTTATTTTTTATCAATAAAATCCTAAATGGGATAATGATTCTAATGCATCTGACATGGACTTCCAATTCCAATCTAGTCAAATTTTAGACAAATAACAAGGCATTTTGATCAATTTGAGTAATTTGTGCACAAAGTGCTTAAACATGCTTAAGAGATAATTAATCCAAATCAAGGTATAATTAATAATTCCATCGAAACTTGTTGAAAACTTATTTTTGGAAATGAATATTGAATATCTACATCATTAAGTGATCTCATTTCTTGGGAAGACATCCCTAGGCCATAAATGCCACAAATATTAGGATTCATGCCCTCCATACCTCATCAATGCCTTCCATGATGCCCTCCATGCCTCTTAATTTCTCCTTCTTCCAATGTCATGATGAGGATAATTATAAAATTAATTCTAAAAATTGGTTAATTCTAAAAATTGGGTTAATCCTCAACCACACATCTTCATCTTAGGATGGATGGTTAAAGGTTGATTCTAGACATTTGCAAAAATTTATAAATAAAGAGGCCATAAACATCATTTCTAAGCTATTATGGTGCAAAGTTGTAATGCACAAATATCTTCAATAAGCCATTGAAATTAGTGTTACCATGCCAAATTGATTCCAAGCCACAAGCTAAAGGTGCCAAGGAGAGATGGAGGTAGCTAAGCTTCCATTACCAAGGACTTCATGAGCACAAGCCAAGAAAACCACTATAACAATCATTTTGGAGCATCCAAGGAAGGTAAAAGAGGGTTTATTTTGAATTTTAGTTGTGTGTTTTATTCAAGTTTGTTATCTAAGCTCTCCCTAGTGTATAGGCCTAGAGATGTTATGCTATTTAGGGTGTTTCTTTCATTTTGTTTTCATTTTGGAACTAACACCATAATAACCATCCTCCCTTGAGTCAAATTCCTAGATCCGCATATGGCACATGTCTCAGTGGGACAAGATGCATCCCACACATGAAGAATATCATTTTGCAGCTTTAAAATATTTATTTGGACTATCAAAACTCTTGAAAATTGATTTTATAACTTTATTTTGCCATTTTTGTTTGTCATGGGTTTACACAGTAACCAATGTCATCTATTAAAACTAACATTGGTTGGATAACTTAGCAGATGCTAGTTAGTAAAATTGACATCAGTTGGATACTTATCATTGGTCACATTGGTATAATCGATGTTGGTTAGATAATTGTCATTAGTTAGAAAATGTAACCATCATCAGTTATATAACCGATGTCAGTCATTATGTTTTTTTTAAACATAGACTTGAAAGCTCTTTTTTAAATGTTCATTATCTCAAACCTAAAAGAGCTTCAAGGCTAAAGGACATGTTAAAATTTTTATTGCAGAACCAAGCTTGAAATTTCCTAAAAACATGTTTAGAGCACCTTTTATATTCCTAAAAATCAATTAGGATCCTTGTTTGGGTGTTTAAAAAAAACAAATTTTAGATGTTTATGATGAACATTTTCAAAATTTGCAACTAAGACCAATGGGTCAAATGAACACCACCTCATTTTCCATTTGGGATTAAAAATGAACTCACATTTTCAAATATTTTTGTATTTACTTAGCTATTTAGATTAAATTTTTGTTTGGCAAAAAGAGGGATGCTATGTGTATGCTCTTCCATTTGTCCCCTTTAGGGAACCCTTGGAATAAAAAGAACCATTCCTATTGAAAATAGCCTAGTCCAAGGCTTAGAAATAAATTCATCTAAATCACTCCCCAAAAACTTGTGAAAGATTGGGTGACCTTGAAAATGACCCTAAAGTCTTTCTACTTTCATGTTTTCTTTATTTTTATGCAAACTTGGCTAGTGAAGGGGACTTCATCACCTCTTGTGAGTTCTTTAGGAAATATTTGACCCAAGGTTTCACCTCTCAATATTGACTTCATTTGGCTCCTAATTATATTTTTACATGGGATGTAGTGACACTTTGAGCATCGTATTACACTGAGTGAATAGTAGGATGTAGTGGTTGTAAAAAGGACTAGACCTTTTTACAATAAGCCAAGTGATATGGACACAAAATCATGCTTTTATTTTGTATTATTTTGTGTGAAATTCATTGTGTAATTGATTTCCCTAGAATATTTAGAAACTTGTTAGATTTTAGACAAATTCCCACTTACCATGAAAGTATTATTGGTGCAAGGTGCACCTCAAGGTCCATGTCATAGTAATGTCATTTGAAAGAAGGAGGGTGTAAAAACCCTACTACATAATTCACATTTACTTTTAGAAGAACACTTAAAATCCTCTCAAATGATGTATATTGATGGATTCCAACAATATCAAGCAACCTTTTCAGTTTAGGATCTAAGAGTGATTAACTAGTTGGTCTTGTCCTAGATAAAAGTCTTATTAAAAGTCAAAACTTGGTGTACACAAAAAATTCAAACCAAACACATAGTCCTAATTTTCCTTTAAACAAAGAGGTGTTATACTACCCACATGAGATCATCAATTTGCCTTATTCAAATTTCATCAAAAGCTTGAGAGTCATATCATCCACTTTGACATAGTTATGCTGCCCAATTGAGTCTAGACCTTTCCCAAAGTTGTTTTAAGTCCACTTATAATCTAAATTCATAACTACACCTTTATAATTTCATAGGGTTAATGTGTTAAGTGGGTTTACCATTTGTACTAAACTTGAGGGAACTTAGGTTTAATTTCCAATTTGGATTAAAGGTCGTTCAAGACTCAAAATCATTGTCATCACTTGATAGACTTAAGCCATTTTGTGCTAAAAACTTGCACTTTGAGTATATGCACCACAACATTTTGGGTCAAGAAAAGTAGTGTTATGCTATCAAAATTGTGGTAAAATGTCTTTACCTTAGAGAGTTTTTGAAACAAACTTTTTTGTCACACCTTTTGGGTAGTGCAATGCTGCCCAAAACATTTCAAATATTATTTCATAGACCCTCTTTCATAGAATTCAAATTTGTTCCTACATTTGCAGACCAATCCAAGTGTACTTTTGTAATCCTTTATCTAAATAAAAATTATAATGTTCACTTTTGTCTAGCTTATTTGTCAAAAGAACCAAGTTTTATACCATTTTTTGTGAGAAAATAAACTATTTTTAAAATGCCTTTTGTTTCATACCTTATACCTGGTTGATCAAGTTCATGTCCAAGAATCAAATTCCTAGTATTTGTTAGAAGTGTTTCAAATCCATTAGATTAAAACTTTCATCTATTTTAAAGTTTAGCTTTTGACGTCATTTGGCCAAGAGTCCTAGTGCATGCCTTGTTTGAGCCTAGCTTTTGATGCTACATTTGGCCAAAACACCTAGGAACTTTTAAATTCCTAGATTAAACTAATTTGGAACACTTCAACCTTAGATTTTGGGATTTTAATTTTCATTTAATTTACTTGCTTATCTTTATGTGAACAATGAAATTTTAGATACTTCACACTAGCTTATTTCCTCACAAATCTTTAAATAAACCTTTTTGATCTTTTTGATGAATCTAGACCAAGTTGGAACATCATCTATTTTAGACATTATCTTTTTAGAATTTGTAGAAATATTTAACCTTTTATCTTAAAGCATTAACTATGGATCCCAACATGTATTCATACACTCATAGTGGACTCACGTATAATCCAAGGATTAGTAATGTAGTTGTGCAGGAAGAAATGGTGTAAGACCCCTATGTAGATAATATTTTTTATGAGATGGATTCTTATCTCTCTTATAATACTCAATCAAGTGCACAAAGCCAAGATCCATTAGCTAACTATCTAGTTAACGCACCACCTTATTCAAAACAAGACCAAGAACAAACCACACAATATCTAGCTACAATACCTACAGTAGATGAGCCAGTTCTTCAACAGTCATATTCTACTAATATGGCTTCCACGTATGATCCATTTTTGTTTGAGTGACATTTGTTAGAGAATAAAGACAAAATTTTGGTTAGATCCATAGAAGTAGGGGTCAAGTTTCTAGAAAACTTTCCCCATGAAAATTTACTAAGTCTAGTAAGAGTACCCCACAATATCATTTGTGATCAATAGGCTTCTTCTAGGAATCCTATGGCTCTAGTCCAAACAATGTATCAAGACCCTATTATATCTAATCGGAGAAAAAACATCATGGAAGATCAATTTAACCAAATGTAGACACCATATCAAACCTACCTAAATCTAGCACATGATTTCAATTAGATGAACATGGTGAGTAAGCATCTTATTAACCTAGTTACTTTAATAGGGGTGTTGATAGAGTTGAATGGATAAGATAATCTAAGGTTTGACCCATTCATACAACCTACTTTGATAGATAACTTGATGCATATGCCCGTTATTGAAGAAGTGTCTTCAGTATCTACATAAAATAATGATCCAAACATAGTGGACAATGTGCAAACAATGTCCAATCTTGATCAAAGTGGTAATAATGTACAAACAACTAGCCAACAACATGTGCCTATAGTTAATCTCATGGGTAGATCATCATACCAGGGAATAGGAGTTTATACATCCCAACCTCAGTTGACCGCTTCCATAAGTGTACAACCTATGGGATTAGGTAATCAAAGAATGGCTAATGTCATGCCTTAATGACAAAATGTAATAAATACTACTCTGTAACAAGTAATGATTAGTATTCCACAATAGTAGACACAATCTAGTGTATCAATGCAATAAAAGACAAATACATTGCCACCTCAATTGATGGAAATAAATGTTCCACCTCACCAAGTAATGACAAACATACCTCTTCAGTTGCAAACTAATATGGTAATTTAAAACCAAACAATGACTAGTCAACAATGTGCAAATATTGGTCAGTGATAGATGATAAATCTTTAACCTATTTTCACTTCCTCATAGGGATTCATGCAACAAGTAGGTCCCCACATTTCTCAAATACCTATTAGACAACCATTGGTTCAAAATGTGCCATAAATTTATAGATAGGGTCTTGAACCATAAGTTCCCACTCAATAGAAAGGTTTGATTAGTTGGTAGCATGTCCCTTTTGACCCACAATAGACACAGTATAGTTATATCCCTCTGTACCAATGACAAAATCCTCCAATTCAAACCTTTATCATCAATCCAAACCAGAATATCATACAACCAATTATGTAATTTCAAATACATCCTAATCGATGTATGCATATTTTTGGTCTATTCCCCAACCAAACTAATGTACCCCAATAGGTATCTCCATCATACCCTGGTCAAAGTGTTCCACTTATGACCTCCCAACTATCTACCCAAGCCAATATTCTCCCTCAAACCAATGTTCCTTCCAGTTTCCTATGCCAAGAATTGCAATAGATGAAGGATACAATTGCTACCATTCAAGCTGGTAAACAGATTAAAATTTTTAAATTAGATGATATGTGTTCCTACCCATTCAACATAGAGTATTTATATATACCATTTCCTCTAGTATACAAACCACTAAAATTCAACAAATACAAAGGGAAAGGTGACCCTAAGGCTCATTTGACCAAATTCTTTATTACATGTCAACCAATGGCATATAACAACATATACCTTTTACTATTGTTCCCAAGGAGATTGGCTGGACAAGCCTTGGAGTGGTTTTTAAAGTTGGCCAAAAATTCATTAACAAATATTGATGATCTTTCTGATAAGTTTATGTAGCATTTTTCTTATAATCTTGAGCATGAGATTTTATTATTGGACTTAATATAAGCAAAGTAAAAATATAGTGATAGTTTTTCAAGTTATCTATAGTGATGGAGAGCTCTTACAAGCTATTTCACCCATAGTTTACTAGATAAACAATTAGTTTTTATGTTTACCAAAAATTTGCATAGTGAGATAGCTTATCATCTGGAACTACAATGTGCACATACTTTCAAAGAGATCATTGATAAATACTTGTTGATTGAGTAAGCACTTATCAATAAAGGAGTTATCAAGCTTAATTCAACTAATCAAAATCAAGGTACCAATCAAGGAAATGACTAACATACCATTCAAGTACCAACATCATAACCGGCACATGCTAATAACCAAGAAAGACCATAGTAATTCAACCACAATAACAATGTTGTGGGAAATGGATTAATTTAATCTCATCATGTCTAAATGGTATAAACATCATCTACACCACCTTTTTAGATTAATTCTACCCAACAACCTATCCAACCAATATTGCAAACATAATGACCAAGACTTGCACAATAAATACTACAATCGTTACCATTGTAAACCCCTCCTCCTAGGAGAATTATGCCTACACATCATGTCTTTAGTGACCTAAGAGAACTTATTGAGTCTATATTTTACAAGATTACTATCTCTAATATGATTAGTTGGCCTATACTAAAGTATTATCTTTAAGGCATTCCTTATCTTGATTGGTACCATGAAAATGAATTATATGACTATCATCAGGTCAATAGGCATAATCTATGAAGATGTGTCCAAATCAAGCATTTAATTAAGAATATGTTAGAGAATGGGGAGATAACATTAGATAATGGTGCTTCCACTTCCAATCAAACTCTTAGGATTTATCAAAACCACTTTCCCCAACATAAAAATTAACAAAAAAAAAATAATCATTAACAACAACAACAATGGCCAGTGCGGTAGCAAAATCAATAGTATCAAAATCAAAGGCCGAACCAACAAAATCAACAAAATCAGCAATAGAACCCATAATGACAAAACAATGAACAAAACCAAGGTCAAAATGGTAAAAACCAACAAACCTACCATGCAGTTGCACATGACTACAACATGGTTGTAGGTCATATTGCATGGGGTAACATTAATACCATCTCCATTAATCCTAGACCAAGCACTAATCAATCTAGACCATTGCCAAACAACACCATTCAACTAGATTACATGGATAATCCTTTTTTGACCTAAGAATGCATATGGGCAAACCAAAAAACTAGGACTTCCCCTTTTGGACCTTATATCAATAACTCATCCTTGCCACGTGACCATATGTGAGTGCACTGGCAATTGAGACTTATCCTATCTAGTCCCACACCATTCCCAACATTGGTTAGTAATAATGGTCTAGTATATAATCTTGATTGTGTAATCACATATTAGAGGTCAAAAATTACTATCTTGGGCCCATAACCATCCACCACTTCTCCTATCATCCAACCAACCATTCACTACTAACCAAGACAAGAAGTTTGATATTATTGAAGAATTATAGAAGACACAAGCACAACTTTATATTTTAGATTTGCTGTGAATGTCAATAATCCACAAGAACATCTTGAATGAGTTTTTGACACAATCTATTATTTCTAGTGAAATATCCCCTAATAAATTTCAAGCTTTGGTTGGATACCTAGTTCGAGCCCAACAAGTCACATTCAACTAAAGTGATCTATCTTTCCTTGGCCCACTCCATAATAGTCCATTATACATAGAAGTTTATATAAGATGACATAAAGTGAAACATGTCCTTATAGATAATGGATCAGGCCTTAACATAGTGTTTCTAAAGCTCATAAGGCTTCTTGGGTACACAATGGCATATCTCTAGCTAGAAATAATAACCATCAAAGCCTACGATAATTAGGAAAGAGAATCATAAGGAACCATTAGTTTTATATTTATCATTAGGCCTTTGACCCATGATACACTTTTCCATGTTCTTGATCTTGAGGTATCATACAATATGCTACTAGGAAGGCCTTGGTTACATGAGATTCATGCAGTTCCATCAACACTACACCAATGTATCAAGTTTTCCCACTCGAGGATGGAAGTGAATATTCTAGGAGATTTACACCCATATGAACACTACAAGCATCATGAGGACAAATTCCAAAGCTATAATTATCAGTATGACATGAATCCAAGTTCCAAGCTAGATAAAGGAAAGGTTATACTTATTGATCCTTCACCAAATAATTGCATAGATCCTGATACCTTGGATTCCCTTTCCCACCTGCCACCTTATAAATCTTCTAATCATTTCACAATTTCAAATAATGGACTAGGAGAGTATGTGACCCATGATACATTTCATATTTCCAATCTTCCTCATAATTCAAAAACCTTTGGGTAACCTAAAGTCACTCCACATATGCATTGGCAACAAAAGAACAAAGATAAGGGACCTATCACATTTATACCAACATCTAGCCTAGAACTTGACCCTCTTAAAGGGGATGAATCATGGTTATGCAATGATGATCAAGCTGATTGTCATAAAAGTATAAAGTATCTTATTCCTAATAGGTCATGGAGCATCACAATTATGAAGGAAGAGGCCTTAGACCGAATCAACAAGGAACCATCGAGCCAATTTCCATGATTAAGTATTAAAGACTTTATGGACTTGGATTTAAACTACCTAGGGTCGACCCCACATATCTTATTTAATCTCCATCACTAGTGACTAATGATGATGATGCTGACAGTGAAGTATAGTCCAATCATAATGCCACTTTTGATGACCTAGCTAAAACCAACCTATTTGATAACAATGCCATTTGCACCCTTACCTTAGCCATTCATCATAACCCATTACCATTATATTATCCCCAAATAGTAGATTGGGACCAGTAAGAATCTAGTCTAGCAATTGATAAGTTTTAGAATGATGAGGCATTCTATGAATTTTTGGGACTTAGAGACAATGTTATATTGGGAGATCACAAATCAAGATTCTCAATCACATTAGACCCTATAACCTATTTTGGAGAGTGAATGAACACCCTTAGCCAAAAACAAATAAGTAAAACATTGAGGTCCCAAAGTGTAAACCTCTTTGAGGTGCTTTTTGATCAAGGAAAAAGTAAAGATAAAGGTTAGTCTAGTGATGAAAACCTGTTTCAAGCACTATTAGATGGGGGTGTTCATTTTTTTAAAATTTTGATCAAGAGACTACCAATGATGAACTTACCTATGGATCTAAGTTTAGCTTTGAGTAACAAGTATTTGATCAAATTCTTTAAGATTTTTTAGCTATTTTTGTCACATGGCAAGATCTCCCATTAGGGGACTTAGATTCATCATGCCTAGGAGAAGTTAAAGAGCAAGTCCTAACAAAGGACCCAGACATTATTCAATAATTTAAGTCATTGTCTACTATCCTAGAAGAATGGTTTGACCCTTCTAGTCAAAGATACAATAGAGGTAAATATCAGGACTCCATCAAACCTAAAATGGATAAAATTATGTGCATCCCTCACTGAGGATGAACATGAAGTATTTATAGCTCTATTGAGAGAATTTGCAGATATCTTTACATGGGCTTATTTTGACATGTTAGGTTTAGACCCCACCTTGGTTCTGCACCATATTATGGTTAATCCTGATGCCAAACTAGTAAAACAAAAGTTACATAAGATGTATCCTCACATTAATCTATTGGTAAAGAAAGAGTTGGAAAACTCTTATAATTAGGATGTATCTTAGCCATTGACTACTCAAAATAGATCTCTAATATGGTACCTATTAGTAAAAAGCCTGAAGGGATCAAAATCTATACTAATTTTTGAGACATCAATAAAGCTTGTCCTAAAGATTATTTTCCACCTGATATCAACATGATCATCGAATCCATAGTAGGTTATGAAATGCTTTCACTCATGGATGGCTTTTCAAGATACAACCAAATCAAAATAACACCAAAAGACCAACATAAATAGTGTTCACCACTATATAAGGAAAATTTTGTTATTAGGTAATGCCATTTAGCCTTAATAATGTTGGATCTACATATCAAAGGGCCATGACTATCATATTATATGATATTATGCATGATATAGTTGAAGACTCTATCAATCACATATTAGGAAAATCCAAAACTAGGGCCAACCATCTAGTAGTGTTGTGTAAGATATTTGAAAGATTATAGGAGTACAAAGTTATACTCAATCCAAAGAAATGTTTATTTGATATAAATTCAGGCAAATTACTTATCTTTATTATGTCTCATAGAAGTATTGAAGTTGATCTAGTTAAATTCCATGGTATAATCGAGATGCCACCACTAACCAATTTAAAGCAACTCTATAGTTTGTAGGGTAAGATCCAGTTAGTCTGATGCTTCATCTCTCAGCAAGTAGACAAGTGCCATCCATTTACACAAATTTTGAAGAAGGGAGTTGCATTTCACTGGGATGATCACTACTAAACAATTTTTTAACAACTCAAAGACTATCTTGTTAATCTTCTTATTTGATTACCTTTTATGCCATGAAAGCCATTCTTGTTATACCTATCAGCTATTGACCATGCTCTAAGGGAACTCTTGGATCAACATGATGACAATGGAAAAGAGCATGTTGTATACTACCTAAATCATACCTTGGTTACATATGAACATAACTATGCTCCTATTGGAAAAGCTTATCTATCCATGGTCTTCGTAGATCAAAAATTACAACATTAAATGTTGAATAATAAGACCACGGTCATTTAAAAATTAGATCCACTCAATTATCTACTATCTAAAATATATTTGAAAGGTAGAATGGTAAATAGATCATGCTTCTCAGTGAGTTTGACATAGAGTATGTCAATCAGAAGGAAATCAAGGGACAAGTTATAGATCAACTTGTTGAAGCACCACTCACAAACACATAACCACTCACATTTCATTTTCTTGATGAATCCATAATGTCTGTCATTGACACACCCATTGAGGAGCAACCCTAGAAGCTATATTTTGATGGTTCATTTACTGCACATGGATCAGGGGTAGTGAATTGTTTATTATGTCATAGGGGGATCTAATCCCTAAATCATCCAGAATCTGCTTTCCTTATACAAACAACATGTCTGAGTTTGAATCACTTATTATAGGATTTTGACAAGTAGTGCATTGGAATATATCTCATCTCCAAGTTTATGGTGATTCTCAGTTAATCATTAATCAGGTAACAACTCATTTTTAGACCAAAGATGACAAGTTAGTTTCATATAAAGCCATGGTCGACACTCTTAAACAATAAATTACCAACATTCAATTTGAGCACATACCAAGGGTTAGTAATGGAAATATAGATGACATGGCTACTATTGGCTCTTTGACTTGATAAATAGATAAAGCTAAAGAGTATCAGTTCTTCAACAAGAATTTGTTAACACTAGCTCATGAACCTTTAACCATTTCCATGATTTGTGATATTGTTGGTCCTCATTCTATCTGGTACTCAGATATTTAAAAATACCTTCATGACAAATTTATCCCACCTAACCCATCTCAAAAACTAACCAAAGCCTTCATTCATCATTCCACTCATTATACTCTACTTGGATCCACCCTTTACTATCATAGTTTTGATGGAAATCTACTTCATTGTTTAACTTTAGTAGAGTCTACACTAGCGTTAAGAGAAGTTCACAAAGGAGTATGTGGATCTCATTCTAGTGAGTCAATCCTATCCAAAAATCTCTTGTGTACTAGTTATTATTGGCCTATAATGGATGTAGATGTTGTTGTATATGTAAAAAAGTGTGACAAATATCAATAGCATGCTAATATGATATATGCCCTAGAAAAATTTTAAAATTAATGTTGACACCATGGCCATTTTGTATATGGGGACTTGACCTCATTAGGAAGATCAACCCCACTTCATCTGATGGCCATAAACATATCCTTACCACCACTAAATAGTTTACTAATTGGGTTGAATCTATACCCCTCACATGATGGAAAATTAAATTTCCAAATTCATTTTCAACCATCTCATTTACCACTATGGTATCCCCTCTGACATTATATTTGATAATGGAGGATCATTTAAGAACAAGGATGTAGACTAGCTATATATTGAATATAACATCACATAATATTTTTCTATAGCATATCACCCTCAAGGTAATGGCTCAGTTGAGGCATCCAACAAAACCATTGTCAATATTCTCAAAAAGATTTTCAATGATGTCAGTCATGATTCACACTTGTAAATATTTCGTACCTTTTGGGCATACCATACCAATCATTGTACTCTCATAGGGACCACTTCATACTTACTTGTTTATGGTATTGAATCCATCCTTCCCATTGAGGTTGAATTACCTTCACTATGCATCTCTTTCAATCATGTCCTAGATGATCATGACTATCAATTAGCTCACCTACAAGAGCTAGAACTACTTGATTAGAAACACACAATTGTACTCAATAATATTCAAGCATATCAGAACCAACTCAAAGGCCACTATAATTGACATGTTAAATATAAAAAATTTGAGCTTAGTGATCTTGTTCTTAAATAAAACCAAAAGAATACCATGGCTGAGAAGAAGCCTAAGGGAAAATTTAAACCAAACTGGATAGGGCCTTTCATCATTACTATAAATTATGGATCAGGAGCATACAGGCTTGCCACACCAGATGGAGATGAACTTCCTAAGTTGATGAATATTATTCATCTCAAGTAGTATTATTCTTGAGTGCTAAGGTGCATCATCTATAAGGATTGTTTCAATTATGCCATTTTATTACTATTCTTCTTTATACAAATACCATCTTTATCTATCCTCTTCATTGTATCCACTTTCGACTTTCAACCTATCAATCTAGTGTGTTTTAAATCCTAGCCTATTTGACCTTGGTTTTTTCCACTTGTTATGCATTTTTAGCATCAAGGTATCTTATCAGTTTCATTAGATGGTTTAAGTACTTCAAAAAAAGATCATATTTTGGGATAGTATGATAGAAGTTTCAATAGTTGCATCTTTCATTTATTATTCCTTTCTTACCACTAGTCTTACTAATAATTATAACTACCTTTAGGTAAATTAGTATCATTGATCTCTACCATTGTTTCCTGGTTATAACTGCCTATGGGAAAACTAGGGGTAAAATTAAGCCTTGATGTACCAACTTGTCACTTCTTATGTCATACTATGCATTTTTACCAACTGTGCCTATTATGTTTAAATTGACTTCTACACTAGTCAAATTTCTCCACTATAATGGTAGAACTACAGTGACTTGAGGTCCTACTCTAGGACTATGTAAGCAACACTTGATATTTGTTGAGGTCATCTCAATCACCCTTCCCACCATGCTCTCGCTATTTTTTGAGAAACCTAAGTGTGAATGCTCTCACCATTTTATGAGCAACCTTAGTTTAAACGCTCTCATCATTTTACCATCTTTAACTATTTAAATGTCTCATCATTATTGATCAAGTTGAAATAATTCAAAAAAATTCCAAAAACATTTGAAAATCATTATAAAACAAAAAAAAACATTGACCACTTCTTTTGCTTAAAGATTCTTGGAACCCTTATTAAGTTATAAGAAAATCACTTGTCATTTAGTTTCCCCATCTTTTTTGGCCTTTTTCTCTCATGCACTTTCCATTTTACAAGACCATTTTTATTCTTATATCACATCCATTCTATTTTTTTTCCTTGGTTATCACATTCTTCTCATTCCCTAGGAAAACTACATTTGGCTTGAAGTTTTTTATTGGATATTACATCCATGGAACTATGTAGGTAGCATCTACTTGCCTAGTGCATATGGAGATAGCTCGGCCACCCCCTTCCTTTTCTTATATTCCCCCATTTTATTTTTTTGTTAAGTTGTCACCTATTTTCTAGGGGAAATGTTTCTATGGTTTTTATTTCATTATTTTGTTTGTTTATTTGTCTATTTGTTTGCTTTCAGCACTGTTGCCTTTATTTAGTTTATGTGTGTTTATTAGGTTATTCCTTACCCACACTTATACTTGAATCCATCCATATTCATGTGTTTAAATTATCATCATGGTTTCTATCATTGGTGCATTATTTTCTATTGAGTATTGGATTATGGGAGTCAGTCCTCATGCATATTTCAACCAAGTCCTCATGATGTTATACCATGATGCCTACTAATGCATGCTACAACAAACCTCAGCTACAAGAAGTCTATTTATCATTGGCAAAATCTCTTTGGCACTGTCATCCTAATTCCATCCTAATCATAGCCCAAATAGAGTAATTAAACATTAGAGAATTTTAATCTTTATTAGTTCATATGAGCATCTCCCTACTAGTAGGTTGTTCCAATTCATTATTACCCTCTGTGTTAAGTTATCATCCTCCTCAACCAAGTTTATCATGTTTACCATAATCAAGGTCCAATGATTATAAATTCCTATGGTCAAATCATTGTACATCATCCCACCTACATTTCTCAATGATTATAACTACCTTTGAGCAAATCATTATGTTTTCACCAATTCATTTTTTTTGCTCATATTGGGGCATGTTATTTTATTGTTTGTCTATCCTAAATAGGGTAGCTCCATCTTCTTAATGATTATAATCACCTTTGGGTAAATTATTGTGTTATCATACCACATTGCAATATCAGGGTACAATGCTTATAACTACCTTTGGGTAAACCATTTTACACCATCCCACTTGCATTTTCAATGATTTTGACTACTTTTTCAATATCATTTTGTTTTCACCCCATCATCTTTCCTTTCTTTGTTCCCCTCATTTTTATTTTTTATTTTTGAGGGACCATTTGTTGACTTACTTATGCCAACTATTCCCTTGAGGAGGCATCATAAAATTAGTTTATCATCATTATAGTTTTAAGCATATAGGACCTTTTCATTATTTGAGAAGACATTACTATACTTATAGCTTGCAATGCCTTCCCAAATAGGGGTAAATTGTAAACACCTAAATTTGGCCACTGATATTTTGGCCAATTTCCACCCAAAATGCATAATTTGTCCTAAAAACACTAAAACATGCTAAATGATTTGAAATTGACATATTCAAATGACAATTTTGGTCAAGATATCCTTAAATAGGGTAATGAAATTAATGGGCCATCTAACTTTGATTAGATCATTCTGAGTCAAAATGCCAATTTTGTACCTAGGTGCTCTGAATTGCTCTTTCCTATCAAATATTTTGCACAAGATATGTGCCTTTGTTATTTTTTGTCAGTAACATCTTAAATGGGATAATAGTTCTAAAACATTTGACATGTACTTCCAATTCCAATCTAGTCAAATTTTGGACCAATAACAAGGCATTCTGATCAATTTGAGTAATTTGTGCACAAAGTTCTTAAACATGCTTAAGAGCCAATTAATCCAAATCAAAGCATAATTAATAATTCCATGGAAACTTGTTGAAAACTTATTTTTTAAAATTATTATTGAATATCTACATCATCAAGTGACTTCATTTCTTAGGAAGACATCCCTAAGCTATAAATGCCACAAATATCAAGATTCATGCCCTCCATGCCTTATCAATGCCTTCCAAGATACCCTATATGCCTCTTAATTTCCCCTTCTTCAAATTTCATGATGAGGATAATTATAAAATTAATTCCAAAAACTAGATTAATCATCAACCACACATATTCATCTCAACATGGATGGTTCAGGTTGATTCTAGACATTTGTAAAAATCTATAAATAGAGAGGCCATGAACATCATTTCTAAGCTATTTTGGTGCAAATTTATAATGCACAAATATATTAAAGAGGACATTGAAATTAGTGTTACCATGATAAATTGATTCCAAGCCATAAGCCAAAGGTGCCAAGGAGAGATGGAGGTAGCCAAGCTTCCATTGCTAAGGACTTCATGAGCACAAGTTGAGAAAGCCACTACAACAAAATTTTTGGAGCATCCAAGGATGGTAAAAGAGGGTTTATTTTTCATTTTAGTTATGTTTTTTATTCATGTTTGTTAACTAATCTCTCCCTAGTGTCTAGGCCTAGAAATGTTATGCTAGTTAGTGTGTTTCTTTCATTTTGTTTTTATTTTGGAACTAACATCATACTAATCATCCTCTCTTGAACTAAATTCCTAGATCCACACATTCAAGTTCTTAGATCAAGATTAATGATTCACATCAATCTATGTAATGATCATCCAATGGTATGAGATCAAGGTGGAATTTTCAAAAGGCAATAGTCACTTTTTAAATATTAATGAGCAAAATGCCATAGGGATGCCACAAAGCTTGTCATTTGACTAGCTACCACCATTAAAACACTAAAATAACCTTAAGAAGATCCATAGCATGTACTAAATCCCTAATTCAATCATGTATTAATCATAATCAATCCTAAGAGATTTGAATTATCACTTGTGCAAGAAGAATTCAATCTAAAAACAAAGTGCAAACCACTTGTGAGCAATTTGAACAAATTCATGGCCATTATGGTAAATTGAAAAAAAGTCCTTACTCTACACCATCTTTAGGTAATAACAAAGTTTTTTAACATCACTATGAATGAAAAACTTAAGCCATGGATTCTGTCTTTATAAAAGAAACAGGAGAAAAAATGGCTATCCCAAGAGTATTAGATGGATAAAAAATAGAAACCCCAGCTCCAAAAGTGACTCAATCATCAGTGGGGGTTCAATTTAATCCTGAGACCACCATCTTGGAAAGGGAAATAGAAAATAAGGCCATGATTTTTGGAAATGAATTTACATTTCAAAAAATTTAACCATTCACTAGTTTGACTCTAGTGGAAGGACAGAGGCCTGGTGAGGTTCCTATCTTTAAAGAAGACCCATTGAAGCTAGTCTAAACACAATCTAATCAATTGTAGGTTGTCATCAAAGGCATGATACAACAACAATTTTTTTAGAAGAGACTGCCATTTTGTCAATCCAAGAAGATAGGTTCAAGCTATTTGAAGACACCATGATTGATATTTTCAATTCCTTAAATTTAGTAATAACCAAAAAAGAGGCAATAAGTAAGCAAAATTCCATAACTATAAGCCAAGTTAGCCAATGGCAGGATTCAAGCTATCAAGTGAAAGACTTGATCAATAATCAAGTCCCTAAATTCAGGAGACTCAACCTAGCCCATTTAAACATGGTTAAGGCTATATTAGTTAAGAATATCAAAGACCTAAACAACTAGTCCAAATAAATGGAGGACATTTCCAAGGACCTTAATAACTTGGGAAATTAAGAAAGAGAGTTGTTCATGAGATGCATTATTGGCCTCAAGATGATCAATGAGCAACATTATAAAATGAATATCCTATAAGGAAGGTAGAAAGTTACAACAACATCATGATCTTGAAGTCAGTTGGATAAGGAATATTCTTTTGAAATAGTATTGTAATTTTTTTGAAATGGAATATTCTTTTTAAAGGCATGTACATCTTGTAAATTACATTACCTATACATTAGTATATTATAAAAGGTCATTTTTTCTAGAATGTAATAGAAAGGATAGTTGTCTTATACACATGTACAACTGTAATTTGTCATTACTGAGCAACATAGCTCATGAATTATCTATATAAAAAGGTATTTATAATTGTAAGGGAGAGAGTTTTTGGAGCCAAAAAACTATTTATAACTTTTGATCAAATTAATATAAGCAAGGAATTCTGCAAAGCTTGTCCACATTTACTTGTGTGAATTTCTATCATGGTTTCTCTCATTGGTTTGATCTTATTTTAAAATTTGAATGGTTCTTATGAATTTTGAATGTACATCTTTTAATGCAGAGTTTATAATTTGGGATAATTATAGATTAGATAAAATTTCTTAGGTTTACTTCACTCTTCTTGCATCTGGGCTAATGCTATTTTCTTACAGGGGTAAAATTATTAAAGTAGATTTTATTCTCATTTGCATATTTTCATACTTTCCTTAGATATTTGCCTAATATATGGTAGGATTTGAGCTTATGCTACTTCATGTTATACATTGGTTAAATGCATGTTCAGATGAAATTAGAACTTTGTCATAATGTTTGAAATAAAGACCAACAACACCTCTCTTTTTTTCCCCACCCTTCCTTTTACTCTTTTTTTATCAATTCACCTTAGATTTGTTTCATTGTGAATATTCATTTTAGTTTAGCTTTAGACTTAGTTTTAAGCATATTATCATCTTCATAAATATAACATAGCATCTTCAAAATCAAATATTAACTATTAAGTTACAGTGGCTCCCAACCACCAACTAATATAAATTTTTGAAACAGTCAACCTATTTTACCTCTATTCCACTAAGGATAATAGGATTATCACAACCAACAACTCATGCAATGGATTTTATGAATCAAAAAATGAGAAGTGTTTCTTAAAAACTATATGAACCTATTGATATATTTAGGTGCATCAATAAGGGGGAAATTTGGTGCTAGAAGGAGGGTGAGTTAAATCTTTGGAATTTTACAACATCTTTTCTAATTTTGGTGAATTATATTCAAAGATTGATGTTATATTTACATATTTGTGTTTATTTTATCATATTTATGTAAATTTCATTGATCTTAATGGTTTTAGACCAATATTTGTTTTTATTTATACAAATATAGATGTTCTTTGAAGTTTGGTGTTTAATTGTGGTAAAGATAGCTTAAGATCTATGAATCCAAGGTGCTTGAGGTGAGTAATAGTTTTTTTATTTAAATATTGATTAGATCTCTACAATTTTGATTTTTTTTTTGAGCTTAAAACATATAAAGATCATTCATATTTACGTATTTGGAACTTTTTTGAGCTATTTTAGTTAAATATTGATGTCTTTTGCCATTCTTTATATGTATTTGTATAAAATTTTCTTAATGTGCAAGTCTAATCATCATTCTTTATAAAGATAATAATTACACATTATATTTCAAATAGGGTTCAAAGCTCTCAAGATGGAATTGCCAAGGCTAAGGACCATATCATGTTTAGAGACAAAGGTTCCTCTTCTTTCATTATAAGTCCATAAGAAAGCTAGATGAGACAAAGGTAAGCATAAAATTTCTATATACACATAATATTTTCAATTTTTATCAAATATTGACACTTTACATCTTGTTAGAACCCATCAAGACTTGATCTCTTTGAGTGCATGCCCTAAGGAGTGGATTGGGAAAGGGGTGGGTAGACCTTTGGTGCTTCATAGGATTGTTGTCCCTTATTGCCATGTTATTACCAATATAACCAGATCACAAAACCATTCCCAAAGATAATTATCCTCTCTTGAGTATTCCTCTAGTATTTTCCTCTTTCCATTCTTCATTTTCTTGTATTAAACTCCTTTTGGTCAGTCAATTGTACTGGGTTAACCTAGTATAGTTTAGGGGTATTCCTTACTTTCTTGTCTTGTTGTCCATTTGGATGACCTAGCTCATACCAAGTAAATTATCCCAAAAAACACATTGGGTTGACTAGGCTGACCCTATTTAGCCAAAATTCTTGGAAGGATTTAGGGTAAGATCTACCTATATATACAAGATCATTTTGGTCATTATTCATATGTGCAATCAAGATTTACTATTCACTCATGCGTCTTCACAATTTGATCTTCCACCATTTTACTTGTGGAGACTTAGCTTAGGTTTATTATTTGGAGGATCTAGTCTTGTGGATAAGTATTAGATGCTTTGGCATTTCTTATTGATCCTTACAAACCATAAAAATCTCTTGAAAAGCCCCTTTGGCCAAGGGAGAGATTGAGTCTTGATGGGTTCACATTTAGGTGAGTATATTCTAACTTTTTCTCCTCTCTTTTAGTAGATATAAGTAGCATAAGTGTTGGCTCAAATAATACTATCTTTCATATTTCATGTATTAGGGTGTTACTCATACTTTAATTGAAGTTCTTTATATATTTATTTTTCATTATGTATAACCCCCACTTTGTGCCACAAGCTTTGGTGTCCATTACATTATATTTACTTTCTTTTTATTATAATAGAGTAAATGTTTTAAACCTTAGGACTCCATTAGGGTTGTTGTGTGATTGTGTTAGACTATAGGCTTTGAAACCCTTCCTAGCATAATCTGTTGTGACATGTGATCCCCTAATTGGGTCTAGAAGATCCCCATATTGGTCATGATCTCAATTAATAAGTGTATCACCAATCAGAAGTGTAGGTATGTTCTATATTCTTGGAACCAAGATTGATTTATAGACATGATGCATTTTTGATTGCATATATTCTAGTGAAACCAACATGAAACTAAACCTTGTAGGATTTCTTTCACTTTTTCATTCTTTTAGTCATTCTTTTGATCATCATTTTTATCATATATTTTGACATACTAGATCAATTTTGTTGACCCAACTATTTTTAGGCAACTGGATTGACCCAGTCGACCTAGTATACATTTCTAACCTTTCAAAAACCTAGTTTAGGTGAATTTTGATATCCCTACATTTGAAGGCAAAATCAATGTTGATGTAGTAGAAAATTGGTTGGATCAATTATCATCTTATTTTTATATAAATAAATTCACTGATAAAGAGAATATCACTTTTTCTCTTTTGAAAACATCATTGCCTATCAAAAATTGGTGGGAAGTGTACAAAAAGTGATTCAGTATAGATGATATTGGCCTTGAGGTAGAACCTACCTAGGATGATTTCATAGAAGCTATAAAGGAAGAATACTACCCCATTGGAGCATATGATGATCTATATATAGAATGGAAATAACTTCACCAAGGTAAGGAACATTCTGTTCAAGATTACACTGACATTTTTCATTCTCTATCTGTGAGATTGGGCATCCAAAAAAGTGAGAAACACAAGGTTCTCAAATATCATGGCAGACTATAATGGTACATATGGGGAGAAATAGAACTCTTTAATTTTTAAACCCTTGGTGAGGCATATAAGTTCATAGTGAAGATTGAGTAGAAACATGGAGGAATGAATACGAAGAGTCAGCCTTCAAAATGGAAAAGTGACAAAGAAGGTCAAACATGAGGCCAAAATTAGAAGCAAAAGGAAGGAAAGACTAAGAAGTGGTGTGATTATCACAAATCTATAACTCACTCTAAAGAAGAATGTCAAGCCATCAAGTCCCTACTTTTTGAATCACAATCCTCAACATCTACTACTCTACCTCATACACAACCTATAGTTGAAGAGAATGAAGAAGATATTATAGATGCTGAGCTCAATGCCATTGTTGCTTCATCACAGACCCACAAGGAGAGGCTAGATGACAAGGAAAGGTTATTTCATTCTAAGTTATGGGTGAATGATAAACCTCTACATTTCATTCTTGATAGTGGGAGTGAAAAGAATTTAATATCTACTAATATTGTGAAAAGCCTAAATTTTTCCATGAAGCCTCACCTAAAGCCATACAGTATTGGATGGTTGAGTCCAAGGAGAAACCTCTATGTCACCCACCAATGTCTTCTCTCATATGCAATAAAATCTTCCAAAATGAGGTCTTATGTGATGTGGTCAATTTAGATGTTTGTGATGTACTCTTTGGTCAGCCATTCATATATGATCGACATGGCATCTATGAATCAAGAACTTTAAAGATCACTCTCACTCTTAGAGCATGGTGTTATAGGCTACCAAAGGTACCACCTTATACATATATATCCCTAATTAGTGTCAAGAAATTTGTTCTCATGGTGTTTAAGCCATAGGAATCCAAAAGGGCCGATGTTGCAGCCCTAACTACACAAAAAACACAACAATAGAATCTAATAGATAAAAATATAAATAAGTTCATGGCCTTCCATCCATAGATTAATGGTTAGATAGAAAGGGTGAACAAACAAGCCCTACACAGCTCCATAAAGTATAACTCTATAAAGCATAGTCCATTCCAAGTATGCATTAGGAGTCAAATCAAAACACAACTACCACACTTGATGAATTTTTTTGATGAAATAGGGACCATTACTTCTCAAGTATGGAGGAATGATTTGAGAAACATTTTAGGTGACAATTTGGGTGATAGTTTTACCCCAATTGGTGGTAAAACTTCTTAGAGCCATAACTTTTTTCACCATAGCTCCGTTTGACTCCCCATTTAAATTGTTGGAAAGATAAGAATGAGGGGAACATCATGAGGTGGCATGATATCTACTCAATGGGTTTTGACCCCAAAAAAAAATGGAAGTGCCTCAAATTTTAATTTTAGTAGTGCAATCTAAAAATAGTAAGTTTCTAAAAATAGTAATTTCTCAAATTCTATATTGTTGTAAATCATGGAATTCAAACCACTTAATCTCCCTTGATATTGGTGACCTTACACATCCTAATAATACCTTAAAAAAATTTATAAATGAAGATGTAACCCAAAATGGAAATTAGACATCTCTTCTAAGAGATAGGCATATGTTTAGGTCTGAAAATTTGATGAATAAAGCATCTCTTCTCAGAGATAACATTATTGTTATTGTGTTGTTCTTGTTTTTTGAATTATATTTCAACAAAATCTTTTGAGTTTTGGATCATTGGCCCAATCGACTCATTATAGTTTCAACACTTTTTTAAGTAGGTTCTTGCATAGCTTGATTGATCCTATCAACCTAGTTTATAGGTTTCTCAAGCATACTTCAAGGTTCTTCATCATCAATATTTATTCATTACATCTATGATCTACTAAGGTTCATGTCTACTTCTTTGTTTCTTTATTTTCTATCTTTCATTTCACAATTTGTAGTCTTTAAAACTTCCCCTGCACAGTGAATTGGATCAACCCTACCGACTAGTTCTGTGTTATGTGTGTTGTTTGAAATAACTAGATCAACACTGCTGACCCAATTCATTTTTAGACTTTAATTTTATAGTATAGGTTTAACCTTGTTATTCATTTTGTTCATATATTTTCAACACTATACCTTGTTTCAAAGTTGGAATTAACCTCATATCTGTTAGTAATTAATTCACACTTTATTTTCCTATTGCTTTCATGCTTATAATAGTTCACATAGTCTAATTAGGGGATTTTTAATTAAATCACTTAGTTTCACTATTTATATTTTATGCACACATGGCTAAATCACAAAAACATAAATAATAACTTAAAAAAATTGTCTAGCCAAGGCCAACCTACTTGGATTTCATCACCAATGGGGTAGCCAACTTGATACTCTTATCAAGTATAAAGCATGGTTAATGGTATATTTTTGCTAATCAGCAAACACACTTATCATTTTAGTGCATAAATTGAAGGGGTAGGAACCAATACCAAGCATGTATCATTGACACTATAGTCCCCTTCAACCCAGACTACCTAAAACCATCCTTAGATTGTTATCTATTAGCTTACTTATAGCCAACTTCCAGTCATATTTAAAATCATTCTTAACAATATAATTAACAATTAGGTTGACCAATTAGTTATATTTACTTTTCAAATTATTTTCTCTCTTTGTTCAATTATGTGTGCAAAAACTTACACTATCCAATGTTAGTGCAAGGTTTTGTTTTATATGCCTCAATTGGATTGACCAACATTGATCCAATTGATTGTGTGTTTCCTTTCAACTCTTAATTTCCTAGATTAGCTACAAAAATTATCTTGTTTTAATTCATATTTGTTATCATCTTTCTCTTTCTCCCCATCTATTGTACTAGATCGACCTAGTCAACCCTATATCTTTTTCATCCCCTGTTCACTATACTAGATTAACCTAGTTAACCTTATATAGTTTATAGCTCCTTTTTCATCTTTTTTCTACCTCTATTCACTATATTCAATTAACCCAGTCAACCCTATGTAATTTATAGACCTTATTTTATGTATTAGATCAACCAAGTTGACCCTGTACTATTTTCTACTTTCCCTATTTGTCAATTTAATTCCTTATCTTTCCATTTTTGTATTTTATTCATCTCTAATCTATCAGAATGAAATATCCCATCATAATCTTATTATATAGCTTAAATCCATTTAGATACCATATGGGATGTTCATTTATTCCTCTCTTTTCCTCCCAAGATCACCATCACTCGTGGGACACCTCTTCTCTTCCTTCATATATGAACTATAACATGGTGCAAATGATACCTCAAGATGAAGTTGATGGAGTTGATCCTTTCTATACTTACTAAAAAACTTCTTAAAATATTCAAACTAATTTGGGAGTGATTGATATAATTTTAATCAATAATCTCACTAGTAATCCTTTTTCTATCAATCCTCCCCCTAATACCAATATGGGGAGTGCTCCTACAAACACCAACCCACCTCCCAAAACAACCTAAATTCTAGCCTAAGTCATTAAACAAATGAACATTATGTAAAATTATAATACCAATAAAATGATGCAACTTCAACCACACTTAATCAATGTGGCTAATCAATCTCCAACTAATCATCCTCAAGCTAATCCTAATTATATTCCTCCACCTCTTAGGGATACCTCAAGTAATATTATTCCTCGACCCATAATGAATAACAAGATGCTTCAAAACATTAAAATTATATTTTGGCTCTCTTCATTGTTTCCATTGATATTGGTAACATATCTCCAAATATCAAATATGATGGGACTAAATACCTTGACTCATTTCTAAAAGCCTTTGGAAACCTTTTAAAAGAGTGGATCCAAACTACTAAATTTTCCACTACTAAACTCTTAATCAAAACCTTCAGTGGTGATGTATTAAAATGGTATAATCAACTTCCCCAAAATTATATTTGGCAACTTTAAGATTTGGTTATTCCTCTGGTTAAAGAGTTTCAACACAATGATATTCCTAAAAATTGGCTTAGCCATTTCATCAATGCTAAGGAATCTCACACTAAATCAGCTCATGACTTTATCAAAAGATGGAAATATTTAGATCATACATCTAATCATAACATTAATGATGATAATATATTCAAAATATTTATCATGAATTTAACTCATACTCTCCAATATAAGTTTCAAACCTTTGCTCCTCAAACACTTAATGAAGCTCTTGATAAAGCTAAGCACCAAGACTTTCTTATGAAACAATTCAAACCTAATCCTAAACTTCTTAAAGGATATTTCTAAACATCTAATTCTATCACTATTAATTCTCCATGAACCAAACAAGGGGTTGCCAAAATTGATATTCCTTCACCTTCTCATACACCTCTTTTGATCCAGCAAATGAAACAATTTTTAATAGCATCAAAACCTTTCATTTATCCCAATGCTCCTCCTAAGTGGTATGACACTAATATCTTTTCTTGGTTCCATGCTAACATTAGGCATTCTCATGAATATTTTAAAGGGATCAATAAATTTTTTTTCTCCTATATGATTGGTGATTCATTCAATCATGAGGCTATGATCAATCTTCATCATCAAAAATACACTATCGCTTCCCAAAAATGACAAACTTTCAAAGCTTCTAACTCCAATAACCAAAAAAAATTCTTCTAATTATCAATCAAATATTAAGGATGTTTTTACCATTAATGTGGATTGTGATCAATATTATAACAAATCTCAATATGTAAACACTACCAAGGTCAATTATCATCGTAAACCATCTCACAAAGATCTTGTTACCAAGCTTAAAAATCCATCTTTAGAAGAACAACTTCTTAAAGATACTACCACCACTAATGTTGATTTAGAAGCACCTAAGTAAAAACTCCTTATTTTTGATCCTCTAACCATATATATACCTTGTAAAACTAATTTACCTTCTAAAACTCATGATAGTTATTCTAAATCTCATTGGAATTTTCTTTAAGAACTCAACTCTATGCCTTGTAAGATCCCTCTTATGGACATGGTTCACACTTAATCCTATCATCATAAATTCCTTTTGAAACAACTTCAAGAAATTGAAGATCCATCTTCCATAAATGAAGAACCAAATTATATTTATACTCAACCTACTAATGTCAATACCATTGAAACCTCATGTCCTTCTTCCAAGAATTCTATTGAATTCCTTAAAGAGGACATGATCAACGATGAAATTATTTTTCATGCCAATGAACTACCAATATTTATTAAAATATCCATTAATACCACTCTTATCTAAAAATTATTAGTTGATGAAATATTTGGTATTAATGTGACATCCTTGTGGCTTATACAACAAATTTATAACAAAGATCATATTAAGCAAACTCATCTCACTTTCCATGGTTTTGACAAGACTAATCAAAATCCACTTGGTTGTATTTACATTCTATTAACCATAGGACCTAAGACTATTTGAACCAAAATTATGGTCCTTGATCTCCCTTCATCTTACACTATTCTTCTTGGCCATCCATGGACTCATTAAATGAGAGCCATTGCTTCTTTTGGTAGTCAATGTATTATATTATTACATAATGGAAAATGGTACAATCATTAAGCCGATCCAAATCCATGGAGTATCCAAATTCCTAATCCTAAACCTCAATATCATATTCTTATAAATATTCAGATTAACAATGCTTTTTTAACTGAGTTCATCAACATGAGTCTTGATCTATAAGTTACTCTTGTGGATTCTAATGATGAGCTAAATTAATTGTAACACACTTGTAATACTACCAAGTTACCTCCATATATTTCATAATTTCTTCCTCCTCTATTACCAAGAGATCATACTATTCCTCTTATTAATGAGATTACTGACTTTCCCCCTATGTGCAATGCTCAAGATCGTTCTTTACTAGAAGATGCCTTTACTTGCAATGATTATGGAGTGGCTAAATTATTTCAAGATCCTCTCATCATGTCTCCTCGTATATTCAACAATATTGGGATTTCACCTTCGCAACCTCCCCTTGATTCTCAATCTTGTACCATTTATCCAACATATGATGATAACTATATCATGGCCCAAGCTTAATCTAGATACTTGGATGTCCAGCATTACCAAAAAACTTTAGCCCAAATCCACGTTTTTAATCAAGATGTGCATACTATTTTTATGGATCATACCTTAGATATTTAGGGTCATGTGCCTCCTATCAATCCTCCTATTATTAACACTCCTTAGGTGGTAGAATAAATTATGCCTTTTAAATATTTAGAAGCTTCTACATCTATCAATCTAATCATTGCATCCAATCCTTATCCCATCATTGAATCCACTAATATTATAATCTCTTATACTACATGTAATTCTTCTCCTAAAATTACACTTGATGCTAAGGCAACCAATGTCCATTAGATTCATTCTAAGTATGATATCCATGGCAATAAAATTATTGGTCTTAAAGTAGACGTCAAATATTATGGTCCTTTTCCTACCTTGCCTAGAGATGAAGCTATCCTTGAGTTACTTTATGCCCGAGAACCTCAACTTCCTTGGTAGAATCATAAACATGGAAACTTAAAAGCTAAAACTCCTTACTTTAATAACTTCATTGCTAGCATTAATCCTAAAAAATCCAATTTTAGCCTTACCCAATGTACCATACTACTTTCAAGATGATAATGCCATGATTATTGAAAAAACACTCACATTGAATAAAGTACACCATCTTGTCCTCGATCAATTATAGTCTCTCAAGATCTTTCACCTACTGAACATGATAATTTTAGCTTATTCTTTGACAAATATCATGAGTCTTTCACTTGGTCCTATGAGGACATGCCTAGAATGACCCTATCATTATGGTGCATAATATCATTACTTATCCTGATGCCAAGCTTGTGCATCAAAAGAAAAGAAAATTTATGCTTGACATTTCAACTCTATGTCATAAGGAAATCATCAAATTAATTGATGCTAAATTTATCAAACCAATGGATTATTCTGAATGGGTGTCCAACATTTTTCCCATTCAAAAGAAAGTCACTATGGTTATTCATATTTATATTGATTTTTGCAACCTTAATATTGCTTATCCCAAGGACAACTTTACCTTACATTTAATAGATGTCATCATCAATTCCATAGCTGGTTATGAAATGATATCTCTTGTAGATGGTTTCTTAGGGTACAATCAAATTCATATCACTCTTGAAGACCAATATAAGACTACTTTCACCATGGAATGGGGCACCTATTTCTATGTCAAAATGACCTTCAGTCTTAAAAATTCTAAAAACACTTACCAACATGCAATGTCTCACATCTTTCACAATCTTATTCATAAAATTGTTAAAACTTATGTAGATGATCTTATTGCTAAATCCAAACATCGTAAGTATCATATTTCCAATCTCGTTATCATTTTTGATCATCTACTTAAATATAAAGTTAGACTTAATCCTTATAAATGTTTCTTTGGAGTCACATCTGGTAAATTGTTAGGATTTTTAGTCTCTCTCCATGGTACTGAAATTGATCCTACCAAAATTAGTGTTATCATCAATGGATCAATGTCAAAAATATTTTGATAACATGAAAGATTTATTGCTTCATCCACCTATACTTCATCCTCCTTCCAATGATAAACCATTGATTCTATATACTTCTTCCATAACTATTTCAATTGGGGAAATGATTTCCAAACAAGATGATACGGGAAGAGAGTATGCTATCTACTATATTATTCAAGGCCTCATTTACTATGAAACATGTTATACCAAAATTGATAGTTATTACCTCATCATTATATGCATTACTAAATTACTTATGCCATTGTCTATTTTGATCCACTTCATCATTTCTTCTCCAAAGCATTTCATCTTGGAGATAGAATTTTCAAATTCATCATCCTCATGGAATTTGATCTTTGCATCATTACTAAAAAATATATTAAAGGGAAAGTCATAAATGACCAACTTGTTACATCTCCCATTCCATCCACTTCTTATGTTCAAAATGACCTTCTAGATGACAATATCCTTTACATTTAAGGTATTAGTCAAGCTATCTCTCTTAAAGATTACTTTCATAGCTTTACCACTTATCTTGAAGCCAATAAACTTGATGAATCTTCTACTCCCTCAGTTACTACTAAACCAAAGGTAGTTATTGAAGAGCTCCCTGAAATCAATGTTGACTTGCATGAGTATACTTGGACCCTTCACTTTGATGGTGATAAATGCCTTCAAGGAGTTAGGGCATGTTGCATTCTCACAAGTCCTCTTGGTAAAATCATTCCTTTAGATTTTTTTTCACCTTTAATGTCACCAATAGCATGTCCAAGTATGAATCTCTTATCTTAGGCATGAGAATTACTCTTGATTTAGAAATTTAATACCTTCATGCTTTAAGTGACTCTTAGCTTATTTTTCATCAAGTTAGTGGTAACTATCAATGTAAAAGTGAGAACTTTGTCACTTATCATCAAATTATAACCACTCTTACTAAGTATTTTATCTCTTTTACCATTTAACCTATTATTAGAGATCAAAATTCCATTGTTGATTATCTTGCCTTTGTAACCTCTCTATTTCATCCACATCAAGTTCTTTCTAATCCTTCTTTTTCATACAAATAAGAAAATCTCCATTTTTTACTCAACCACCAAATTCACTCATTTATCTTATTGAGGCTATTACGTTTAGATAAATCCCTTGGTATTAATACATCATTTAATTATTAGAACACAAAACTTATCCTCTTAATTTAGACTCTCATGAAAATACATGTATTCATAAACAAACTTTTAAGTATGTATTTTGACACAACATCCTTTATTTTCACAACATTGAAGGTACCTTTCTCTATTGTGTTATGCAAGATGAGGTCCCTCCTCTTCTTTAACAAGCACATGGGGGAATTTGTAGTGGTTACTGTAGTAGATGTGCTACATCACACAAATGCATATGTATGGGTTACTTTTGACCTACTCTTGAAAAGGATACAATTGAATATGCTAAAAAGTGTACTTCTTATTAGCTTCATGATGATCTTATCGATTCACCCTTCTACCAAAATTCAAACTATTGAATATCTTTGGCCATTTTATACATGGGGGTTTGATCTCATTGGTAAACTTCCTTGTTCCCAAGATGGGCATGTATTTGTCATCACCGCTATCAAATATTTTACCAAGAGGGTAGAATCCATGCCCCTCATTAATTTCACTGGCCCTACCATTTCCTAATTTATTCTTAACCAAATTATTTATTTCTTTGGCATTCCCCATACCATCATTTATGATAATGGTGGTAATTTCAAAAATAATTATGTTAAATAATTATATAACAAATTCAAGATCAATCATAAGTTTTCCATGCCTTATCATCTATAATTCAATGCTAAAACTAAAGACACTAATAAAATTCTTGACAAAATTATCCAAAATAAAATTCATGAAACCTACATGGATTGTCATATTCATCTTTACCCCATACTTTGGGCCTATCAGACTAGCATACGCACTACCACTAGGGTAACTCCATTTTCTCTAGTCTATGGTTCTAAGTCAGTTTTTCCTTTAAAATTTGAGCTTCCCTCTCTTCTTATATCTCTTCATGAAATTATTCTCTATGAACAATTACATGAATATCAACTTCATGCCCTTGATCTTTTTGATGAATGTCATCTTTTTGCCTTACAACATAACTTCCAATACAAGGCTCGTATCACCAAACAATATAGTAAAGATCTTAAAGTTTTCACTTTTAATGTTGGTGATCTTGTCTTTAAATTATATTACACCCATGATAAAGTAGGTAAATATGTCCAAAAATGGTAGGGCCCATATTTAATTAAAGACATTCTTGGTCCGAGCACTTATCATCTTCAAACCAATGAAGGCCATGTTTTTAAAGAGCCCACCAATGCTCAATTTCTTAAAACTTACTTTGCCTAAACATTTACTTCTTGTCATGTT
The DNA here is from genome assembly GCA_037957365.1 of Torreya grandis. Classification (NCBI taxonomy): domain Eukaryota; kingdom Viridiplantae; phylum Streptophyta; class Pinopsida; order Cupressales; family Taxaceae; genus Torreya; species Torreya grandis. Next base: position 1,744,442 of record JARHVA010002031.1, read on the forward strand.
TACTATATATATCTATCTAATAGTTTTTTCAAGCTACTTAAGCATGGATCTCTCCCTCTACAATAGTTCTGTCTTTTTCACAAACCTTTAGTCCTCCCTTTTGGTCTTTTGGTTTCTTGATGTGCCACAGTCTTCTTTATCTTCTTGTATTTTCTCTTGTTTTTCTTGCCCCTTGGGTTTTTATTTTGTGACTTTCTCTGTAAGACCATAGATATGACCCAACATTCCTCACAAAACCACCATCCTTTTTATCTATTTTTCTCTTCCATTCTTGCTAATTTCCAATGCTATTTTGTCACCCTTGTGGGTCTCTCTTTTATAATTTTCTTTGTAATACAATGGATATGACTCGAACATACTCATAAAATTACCACCTTTTCTTGTTCTTAATCTTGGTTCTCAAATTTAGATTTTAATTATTTTGCTAGATAAAATATGCAAAATAATCTATGTTATCATGTTTTCCTCCATTTCCCTCTTTCTTATGATAAGGAATCACACCTTTGTTGTCATTATATCCCTCTTTTCCCTTTGTCAAAATTTTTTCAATTTGAAGCAATTCAAATTATTCCATGTGTCATTCCTCTTTATTTATCCTTCCTTTTCATCTCCACATTGGATAAAACAAGGTTGAAGTCAAGATAACACTTTTATTTCACCTAGATTTATGAGACTCTTAGATCCCATGCTCTTTGAAGTTTCTCTCTCTTAGAAACCTTGTCCCATGTATTCAAATGAAAGTCATCTTTAGCACCCATGTTTGGTTTTCCAAATATATATGGAGGATGAATAGAAAAATCCATCAAGAAATTTAAAATCCAAATCATTTTAATAAAAGGTAATGATATCTAAAAGGCAACATAAAAATCTCAAAACTTAAATTCACACCAAAAGACATGATTACAAGCGTATCTCCTATCTCTAATCGAATCTCAAACTCCATATCTAACCTCACATAGAGCCATGGTCCTTTATGGTATGGTATGCCAATAGATTGGAATAGGGGATTTTTAAAAACTTTATGGTGCTACCTACTTTCTCACATAAGTACCTAATCTTCACAGCAGACTGATAGCTCTGTAAGGGGTCCTGAAGAATGGGGAACACATTATGAGGAGGTAGGTCCATTTTAATTTTCATGAATTTATCCTTCATGGGATGATCCATATACTCCATTTATTGACCTAAGACTTGTGTGGCTAAGAGAAGTTCTTCATAGTCCTTAAGGTTGAAAGTCATCTTCTTTTGATAAACCTAATTTGAGTGTCTTGACTTTGGTAAAGAGTTCATCTACCTTGGTTTTTCCTTCATTTTCCCCTACACCCATTTAATTTTACCTCCTTGATAGACAAATTGTGATTCCAAATATATTTTCCCTTCTTCTTTAATTATTTCTTCTTCACCTCTTAAAAACATGCTAGCATTACTTTGTTTTAGTTTTATCTATCCTTAGAGAGAAATAACATGTTTGAGCAACTATGGATTCTTATTTATTTACACCATCATTTTACATGTATAGACTTAATTTACTTTCCTTTTACCATTTATCATTATTAAACTATTCCACTATTATAGACACTTGATTTCATACCCTTTTTCCATTATTGAGTGTGGTTGGCTTGTTACTTCTTACTCAAAAATGTTGTTTTCCCTTTTATGTACCTTTTTCCATTGATGATTGAGATGTAGATTGTTACTACTCACTCATCAATGTTGTTTTACCATTTTTTTAGTCTTTCATTCATTTATTTGTTTTACCATCCTATTTGACAAGTATCCTTGGTATGAATTGGTGAGTTTGACTTTCTTACCTGAGAATAGCTTGTTTCAGTTTTTTTGTCTTTAGTAGCCTTGGTTTTTTGATTACCTGATTTACTCTTATTTTTGACTTGGTCATTTGGTCTAACATATAACCTATCACCCCAACTTTCCAAATTTCCCAAGTACATCCCATCCTCATAGCACTAGCTATCTTGGTGTTTCTTATGTTTATTTTTTTTGCTCTTTAGTTTTGCATTCTTGGGTTTGTCAAAAGTAGTCTCTATGCCCTCCATAATCAAAACTAACACAACATACAACCATCCTGTGATAAAGGTAAGTCAAGGTATGTATTGCATTTACTTTTTAGATTAGTTTCCCTTTTAGTCATTTAATTTCAATTATTTTTTCTTTAAAATACTACAACTTATTTTTAGCATCAGTGTTGTGTGTTGATATGTTCTTTCTCGAAGTAACATCCCATATTACACCTTAGTTATGCATGATGAGATTCAAGTGGGGAATATGTATACACATAATATTTTCAAATTTTATCAGATACTAATGCTTTACATCTTGTAGGAACTCATCAAGACTCAATCTCTTTGAGTGCATGCCCTAAGGGGTGCATCGAGAAAGGGGTGGGTAGACCTTTGGTGATTCATAGGATTTTTATCCCTTATTTCCACATTATTACCAATATAACCATATCCTAAAACCATTCCCTAAGATTCTTATCCTCTCTCGAGTATTCCTCTAGTCTTTTCCTCCTTTCATTCCTCTTTTTCTCTTCTTAAACTTATTTTGGATAGTTAGTTGTATTAGGTTGACTAAGTCAACCTAGTATAGCTTAGGGGTATTCTTTACTTTATTAGCTCATTATCCCTTTCGTCTACATAGTTCAGACCTATTAAATTATCCCTAAAAATACACTAGGTCGACTAGGTCAACCATGTATAGCCAACATTCTCAAAAGGATTTAGGGTAAAATACACCTATATATAAGATCATTTTGATCATTATTCATATGTGTAATTAAGAGTTATTATTTTCTCATTCTTCTTCATAATATACTCTTTGACCATGCTACTTGAGGATACTTAGCTTAGGTTTCTTATTTGGAGAATCTAGTATTTTGGATAAGTCTTAGATGCTCTAGCCTTTTTTAGTGATCCTTACAAACCACAACAACCTCTTTCGAATCCCCTTTGGCCTAGGGAGAGATTGAGTCTCGATGGGTTCACATTCAGGTAAGTATATTCTAACTTTGTTCTCCTCTTTTTTAGTAGATAAAAGTAGAATAATTGTTGGATCGAATAATATTATCTTTCATATTTCATGTATTAGGGTATTACTCATACTTTAATTAAAGTTACCTATACATGTTTGTTTTATTGTTTCTAACCCCCACATTGTTCCATAAGCTTTGGTGTGCACTATATTATATTTACTTTCTTGTTATTAGAATAAAGTGAATATTTTAAACCTTAGGACTCTATTAGGGTTGTTGTGTGATTGTGTTAGACTGTAGGCTTTGGAACCCTTCCTAGCATAATGTGTTATGACATGTGATCCCCTAATTGGGTCTAGTAGATCCCCATATTGGTCATGCTCCTACTTAACAAGTGTATCCCAAATCAAAAGTATAGGTATGCTCTATCTTAACCAAGCTAGGATTGATGTATAGATATGATGTATTTATGATTACATACAATTTCAAAGTCTCAACCAACTTCACCAATTCAATGTGCTTCTATGTTCAATCCCTATCAAGGTATGGATTGGCTAGGTGGTTCTTTAATCAATGTGCCAAGTGTGGTACATGACCTTCTTCATAATCCTAAAAATTATTTACCCACTTTTACTCTTAATGGTATTGTAATTGTTAAAGAACACATTAAGAGATTCAAAGATACTTTAAGACTTTTGAATGTTGTTCATGAAGATGTGGCATGCAGATTATTTCCATTTAATTTCAAAGATGTTATATATGAATGGTTATTTAACCTTCCTAAAAACTACATAGCTAGCTAGAATGATTTTAATAATTACTTCATTGATCAATTTTTAAAAATCATTAGTCCATGTGTCATGTACCAATAGTTTACCATAGTCAAAAGAGACTCAAATGAGCACATAAGAGCCTTCAATGCTAGATTCTAGAAAATGTTTAGTAGAACCATAGCTCCTTACAGACCAAATGAGGCTTTAGTCTTATAAATCTATAATGATGCCTTGGATCTCATGAATTTTGTGTTTCACAAAATATTTGCTCAGGTTATTAATACTTTAGACTTAGCTTATGTTGAAGCTATGATCATTAATGACCAAATACAACCACAAGGCCAAATGGCATACATTATTCCTAAAATTAATCTAAATTTACCTATTCTGAATATCATTCTTAACGCCAATCAAAATATTCCTACCTTAAATCAACTTCTAGTCCTAAATCAATTGCCTTTGAACCATACACATCCTAGCCAAAACCTAGGATTCTTGAACTATACCAATGGATCTCATCCACAAGACTAGATAACTTTGATGTATGTAGTTAGTAGCAATACTTAAGCTTATAATTATAAGGAACCAAAAAATGAGAATGATTATATCTTGAAGATGGTTCAAAAGCTAAGCACTGATTTCATTCATCTGCAAAAGTAAGTTGGCAATATTGGATAAAATTCCAACAAGAACTTCTCTATCCAAAGGTTCAATAGGCCTTCAATTAGATTTCAAAACAACAATAATAATAGCCATAATAATGAGTCATCCTCTAATAAGAATGTACTTGATATAAATCTTAGTGATGCAGTTTTTCCTCATTATTGTTGAGTTCATTGTACCTCAAAACATGGTGAATTAGACTATCTAGAGTTCTGTAATGTTTTTAAAGCTTTTCAAGAAGAATTGGATAATTTTGAAGTTGTACCTAATAAATACAATGGTATATATACCTCAAGCTCTTCAAGTTCATCTAAATCTATTGATTCAACTCTCATGGTGGAGACATTTGAGTTCCCATTCTAAGAATAAAATGAGCTTAAGGATATCCCTAAAGAGATTCATGATTTTTAGTAATATTTAAAGAAAACCTATCCTCTGAGGAACAAGGAGAAAAAATAATCTTTGACTACCTCAACTCCACCAAATAATTTTGACACTCTTCCTGATACTACATCAGATAAAAATCTAGAGCCTCCTAAGGAAGTACCTTTAAACCTAATGTTGATACATATAATTCTTCCAATAAGATTGGATATAATATAATAGAGGACATAAAAATGATCAAAGCTAACATTACCTTGCATGAGTTGACTCAAATTATAAAATAAAGGGATCTGTTGTTGGAATATTTATCCAAGAATCCTAGTAAGTCTCAAATGGCTACACATGATAATATTGTATTACACAAAAACAAGGCAGACATTCTACCTTTCCTACTCACAATCAAGATCTTTGGTAAGAATTTACATAATTACTGGGTAGATTCAGGTTCATTTGAAACCATCATACCTAAGGGTATTAGTGAACAATTAATTTTGACTCTAATTAAATATAATAGGTTTGTGACTCAATTATATAAATCAAGAGTCAAAGTGATTGGTGAATTGTTAAATGTTCACATGTAGATTGCTTTTGAACCAAGGATCCAAAAATTTATTGACATCCAAATGGTAGACATCCCTAATGCTTATAGGATGTTTATAAGTAGGGACTATACCATATCTATAAATATTTATATGTCAACTGACTATTCCCACATGTGGCTTCCATGGAATGGAGTTCCAAATCAAATCAAGATGGAAAGGGAACTTAAAATGAATCATATGATCATTGAGTACAATGAAACTAATTAGAGGGTCAACATGGCTAACTTAGATCTAGGTGTTTACACTCATAACACTATTAGAGAGTTTTTAGTGATGTCATGGAGGTGTCTAGGTGAGTGGATGAAGTGTCTTGACAGTCTAAGTGTTAATGACAAAGTGTGTAGTGGGCTTGTCTTAGTATTATTGAAGTAGGATTGGTTGATCCTTAGTTTTGGCATGATTAGGGATGGGTATGAAGTATTGATCATGTGTGAGGGGTCTTATTAGATTTCAAGGATGATTGGAGAGATTTTTAAAGTTCATGGTATTCATTCGGTTCTTTATTATGTTCATATTATCATAATTAGTTCTGTGATTAAAAAATTTGAGTAGGCATATTGATGATGTTATATTTCACATGTGAAAAATTTATAAGATTAGATTGATATATGGATGGATTAGCCTATATGATGAGATCATATGGTTAAAATTTCAATGCATGTTATTTAGTGAAATAAAATTTATTAAGGGGCAAAGTTGGCTTCTCAGATAGAATTTACTATGCTCCCATACTTAGCTAGAACGTCACTACACATCATACAGATATGGATGAACCAAAAAGTTTGAGAATTTATTTATGGTAATTAAAAATTAAACCAAGGTAAAATGATTTATTGAAATATTTTATATATTTCCAATAATGTCCCCTAAAAATTTGGACACTTGAAGTGTTTTCTAGATCAAGTTATAAAGCTTCAAAGTTGCTCTTGCAAACTGTGTCAGGCCAAAGACTGCCAAGTTTAAATACACTAAATTCTAAATTCACTAATAAATATATATAATGGTATAAATTAAATTAAATATCTTTATAAAAAATTTATTTTAAAATTAAATATGTAAAAGAATGAGCGTGCTAGTGACAAGTATCACATTCACAAAGCTTGGACAAAAGATTAATAGTTCACAATTGATCGTGCATTTAGAAGATTGATGGTGTGGGTCGAGTCAAAGAGTCAATGTGTGTAGAATGCATGTAGATAGTCCAAGTGTAAAAATATTGGGTGATCTAATCTATATATAGTGGTGATATTTTCAAGATAATGATTGAGATACTCAAAGGAGACTGATGGAGTACACTTGTTCCAAATTGTCAAGAAATAACAAGATGATGACAAGTGCTCGATGTTTAACAATAAATTAAAGGTAAAGACCAATCTACTTATAAGAAGGTATAAAATTCACATTTTTTAAATATATGAGAGGGCATGATATGAGGTCAACATGTTCTAAGTTTAACAGTTCCTTAGTGACAATTGGAATTCAAATATTCAAATTTGTGAGGGAAGACCAGTCTACTATTTTTGTTCTATAACTTTTGATATATGCAAAATTTGATCATGGTGTAAAAGGAAATGTTATAGAGGACTTAATTTAAAATACTTATAACCTAATTAAAAGGTCAAATTTTTTGTATAGTCAAAGATATGGATCTCCAAAGTTGACTATGTAGTGTTCATGCTCTACAAGTAACTCAAGAAGGGTATCTAAGTTGTTCTTGATGGTATTTCAATGTTTCAAGATGAAATAAGTGTTGGATCATGTGTATACTTCATGATTCCCATCCATGTACATCATGAAGGTTTTAAAAATCTAGATTATATATGATCAAAGGCTTAAAATTTGATTGTGTGTTCATTTTTGGTGATCATATGTATAGAATGATGTTTGAACTAATTATTCTATAGCTCAAGGGTAATGTTATGGATAATGTCACTTAAAAAGGACCTATAGATCATGAATCATGGATATATGTATTTTTAAAGTCTTATTATGTTCTAATGTTTTGTAGACACAATAAAACCATACTAGATGTTAAAATGCCTCGGGATACTTTAAGGACCAGCTAACCCTTATTGACCCCCTGACTAACCTATCAAACCTTGGGTCTATTTAGCTAATTATATAACTAAACTAAATAAATTGATACCCTAACCATTAACACCCCTTTTAAAATCACCTTGACCCTTCACCTTTAATACACTCGACTATCGATGTTCAGATTAACCATCGATGGTTAGCCTGACCATCAATGGTTAGGTCCTCACCACTCTAACACATCACTAGTTATGTGTGAGCTAATAAAGAACAATTTAATATTTTCACCTTATGCATTTATAATGACATCCAAAACATCAAAATCAGTAGCCTCACTCTCTTGGTAACCTTTTAACCTCCATCTATCTTTGCCTATAAAAGGAGGGGATTAGGAGGTGAAATGGATCCATTATCACATGCATTATTGTACACAAGTATTCAATTTTTATATCATCTAATCTTCTTTCAAAAACTCAACAACAACAAAAGAGACTCAAACCTTTGTCAAATTTGATTTTAAGGCCAAAGTACTGTTACTCTAGAAAAATTTCCCCAACCTTCGACCATTAGCCATCAAACAAGCTAAGGAACAATCTACTTATTCTTTGTTTCATTAGATTTCTAACTTCCCTAAATTGATTAGACCTATTTGTACCTTATTTCCTAACTTTAATAGCCTTAAAAAAACCATTATCAAACCATTCACTCATTTTTAAACTCTTTTTTGAGTACCTTCAAAAATCCATAGGCAACCACTAATGGTTAGTACAACCACCTATGGTCACTATCAACCATCGACTATTACCCAACCACTGACGATCAACTTAACCATCGATGGTTAACCTAACCATCGATGGCCACTGTGGAAAAAAATAATATCAAGTTATTTTTATCCCCTTAACCTCAACCAAACCTAACTTTCTATGGTCCTACATATTCATTGACCCTTTTTTGATTTTTTAAACTTGACTTCACCCCCTTTACCATGAGTATTGACCCTATTTTGCTATATTTAATCATTTTATTTAACAATACTTATACTTTCTTCTTTTATTTCATTTCATTTTCCTTATGTAGGAAACTTACTTTTTTATTTTTCAATTTGATTGTTATTAAGAGTGGATTGATAGCCTCCTAGAAAGCTCACACTTCTTAGATTTAGCTCACACTAGGCAGTCCACCCAACTATCTTTCTAATAACCCCTTTGTTAGTGATTTCTTATCTATAAGTTATTCAAAAATCCATAGACAACCACTGACGGTTAGTACAACCATCAATAGTCACCCTCAACCATTGAATATTACCCAAACACTAACAATCAACTTAACCATCGATGGTTAACCTAACCGTTGACGATCACTGTGGTAAAAAATAATAGCAAGTTATTTTTATCCCATTAACCCCAACCAAACCTAACTTTCTGTGGTCCTACCTATTCACTGACCCTTTTTTGATTTTTTAAACTTGACTTCACCCCCTTTAGCATGAGTATTGACCCTATTTTGCTATATTTAGTCATTTTCTTTAACAATAATTCTACTTTCTTCTTTTATTTCATTTCATTTTCCTTATGTAGGTATCTTAATTTTGTCTTTTTCAACTTGATTATTATTAAGAGTGGATTGATATCCTCCTAAAAATCTCACACTTCTTATATTTAGCTCACACTAGGTAGTCCACCCAAGTATCTTGCTAACAACCCCTTTATTAGTGCTTTCTTATCTATAATTTATTCCTTCCAAGCCAAAGAACATTTTTACATCTTCATCTAGATTATGTGTGCATCACCGACAAGTTATTTCTACCACACTCTTATTACTAGTTTATTATCATCTTCTAAAATTAAGAAATGAGTAGAAATTAAGAGAAACATTTTGGCATGCCCAATGGGACCCTAGCATCATCTAGGTTCACCTTTTCTTTATTTATTCTTTGCTCATCTAATGAAATATAAAATTTCTTTTAGTCTTAAAGTAAACCTTGCATACTTTATTTCTTTCTTGTTTTAGTTCATCTAGTAACTTAAAATAAAAGTAATTAATCATAGTTTCACTTTTGTTACCACACACTTTACCAAACCACATAGTCAATCAACACATCAAAATAAAATTGAGACAAGGGCCGACTAATATTTTATCACCTAGTGGTAAACCTTACCCTTTCTTAGAAATCATACTTGGAGGTAATTACCAAGGAGAGAACCAACTCATCTCTTTGGCTAATTATAAACTCTAAAATTTAGTATATCTTGGCTAAACACCTGACACCCTTATCACTATTGTGTGTGAAGTGAGAGGGTAGGCCCTAATATCAAGTCACATAATAACGTTCAATATATATTCTTTCTTTTGAGCACCTAAACACAAAATTAAATCAACCTTAGATTTGCTCTTTAGTAGTTGATCTACAAGCTAAATTTCTTATTCACACTTTCTAATGGATAAGCCAAAAGCAATCTAAAAAGAATCATAAGTTTTAAATGCACTTCTAGTATATGTTTGAATTGTCTTGAGATTATTTTCCTTTTGCTTGATTTTTTTTTGAGGTGTGAGCTTTCATCATTTCTTTTCTATTCCTCTCATGGTCTTTACTAAAAATCAAATGAGGAATCAAACCAACCAAGAACCACCATCTTCCTCTTCCTCCTCTTCTATAGAATATACTTTAGATGTTAAGATTTATCCTCTTCTTTATCCTCCTCATACCATACACAGGGTAGTTGTTGAGGGTGATGCATATTTCACTACCTTCTTTGATAACAACCTTGTGGCCCTTCAGCATTACCTTAACACCTTATCTTACTACACCCTTATTACTTGGATTCCTCCTACATATCCACCTTATGGTTTTCCTCCCCCTCTTATGGTTGGTGTTACCTCTAACCAACTTTTGGTTACCCAAGAATATTCTTCTACCAATATCCCATCCACTACCACCACCAAAACCCAATCCAATATTCCAACCAATAACCAAACACCCCCTACACCAACAAAAACCTACAATATAGGGGAAACCTCACCTCTTGTTACCCATACCTCATCCACTATGGGGGTATCTTCTACCCCTATTTATACCATTCCTCTTATCACCACCAACCAACCAATTTCTACCCCTCTTCAAAATTTGGTACTTTCCATACCCCCTACCCTTGCATTTATTATCACAAGAGTTACCACCTAACTCCAAAGATCTACCAACCCATACATACCTCCAAATAAACCCATATATATCCCATAACAAATTCCCATGACATCTTACCAATATGTTTCTAATCCAAAAGGATGCATAAGACCTTCTACCCAACCTTTTGTGCCCATCAACCATTATGTGGCACCATCCCAACCTCCAATGATCACCTACCAATATGCGGTATCTTCTCAAACTTCCACCTCTTATCCATACATTATAGCCACCCAAGTTCAACCAAATTCACCATCTAATTATTGACCTTCCCAACCTCAAACAAATCTGGTTAAGATGTTGATGAACAAAATGACTAACCTTAAATCATCTATTTCTAGGGCTCATAATCTTTTATCTTACGATCAAATATACAAAAAATCTATCCATCTATCTATTCCTATCTGATCTTATCCTCCTTAATGGGAACTACTCAAGTTTTTTAAGTTTTAAAGTAAGGAGGACCCCCAAAAACACATGAGAGCATTTTTCCATTTTTTCTATTTGATTGCATATGATGATGCTCTTCTCCTTCATATTTTCCTTATGTCTTTATCAAGGCCAGCCTTGGATTGGTATAGTGATCTCACAAATCACTCCATATTTTCATTTTATCAACTCACCCAAGTCTTTTTAGATCACTTTTTATTCAATATATCTAGAAAGGTCTCTATTACCGACATCTACTCCATCAGGCAATTTGATGATGAATCAATTGTCAATTTCATAGCTAGAAGGACAGGTCTCATCAACCAAATTTATTTCTCCTTACCCAAACCCAAATTGATTGATATTTTCTCTCAGGTTTACTCTAAGCATATTAACCCCACTCTTCAAGTTCAAACGTTCTAAACTTTTCATGAGGCTTTCACCATGGCACAAAAATTGGAAATCCAAGCCATTGATAAGGGAAAATTGAAAATATGGAACACAAATTTTAGATTTAAAACTAATGACCCTTCTTCTACCAAAACCACCAATTAATCCAACCATCCCAATGCCAAACCAAAGGCATCCACCAACTCATTTTTACATAAAACCGCTTCACCACCAACTGTCAACCAACCCAACCCAACCAATTCCTCTAACTCTTCTAATCAACCAAACCAAAACTAAAACCAAGTTTCCCCAAAACCATATACTCCAATAGGGGAGTCTTATGCTTCAAATTTGGATAAACTACTCAAAGCTAAAAACATACAAATTCTTCCCATAAAACCTCCCCAATAATTTGATGCATCTCTCCCTACATGTGGTTGGTATAATGAGAATGATCTTTATGCTTTCCATCTCATCATTGGACATGATGTTAGTAGTTGAAATACCTTTAAAAATATTATCCAAAACATGAGTGATAAGGGATAAATTATATTTTATAATCCCAATACACCCCCGAATCAGACCCTTGGCCTCTTTCATAAACCTTTTCCCAACCATTCCCCTTCCACCAACTATGATGATAATAAGGCAAAATTATCTCACGTTAAATTGGTCCATACGATTAATGTCATTATTAGTGAACCTATAATTGAGGAGACAATTACATCATCTGACCCTTACTCCATTCCACTCATTGAAGTGGTGGACTCACCCTCTATTCCTTTGGAAACCCATATAGAGGAAGCAACCACCCCTCTTTATCCTATTGATGAGAACATGGATGTATCCGCATCTCCTTTGATAGAAATACCAAAGGAGGTAACCATTTCTTCAACCACCTCTTCACCGACTCCACCTATAGAAGTGGTTGAATTACCTACCATTCCTTTAGACATCCAAAAAAAATAAGCAACCATATCTACCTCTTCATTTGACACCATCACATCTTCCTTACCTACCATGGAACCAACCACTCCCTCCTTGGAAACCACTCTAAAGTAAGAGATCACCTTAATTAAAATTTCCATAGAGGAAGGATCCTCTAAAACCTTAGAACCTTCCATCAAAAACAAAGGTGAAAAAACCATTTCCTCATCTCCACTTATGGGCTTAATTTTTGAAACAAATGACCAAGGAATCAAACTCATTTAGGAGCCTTTTTCTAGATTGGTCCAAATTCTAGAGTTTACTTCTCAACCCAACCTAGATAGAGACACTTTTTGGCATCATCTTTGGCTCTCTTACCAAAACAAACCTAAACCTTCAGCCTCACTTGTATTGACCATCAAAACTATCATTACCTCAATCCCATCCTTAAACACTTCTTCCTCCAAAACCATAGAACCATCTAACCCACCTCTATCTAAAATTTCCAAATCACCTTACACCTCTCTAACCAAACCCATAAAAAACATAATAACACTTCCTACACCTAGCCTAACTCACCCATCTTTGAATTTGGACTTAACCCCATCTAGTCCACCAAAGAAAACCTTGACTAAACCTATCAAAAAAGGTGGAATCACCCAAACTACCTAGAACTATACCCATACCACATCCTTCATACTTACCTTCCATCTTAGGACCCCATCCATCTACTATCCCTATTACCTATTCCCCATCTAGTAAACCTTCTCCTTTTACTCTACCCACACCTACTACCAAATCATCAAAATATGCATCATTCTTAGCTAACCTATCTACCTCTACCTTCCCACCTATCACCAAACTTTCACGCTCCAAATCTAAATATTCCACCTTTAAACCAACCAAAACTAAATAATCACAACCAAAACCACCCACCAAAACCATTCCACCACCTCCAATTTCTATGGTGAAGCCTATTCCTAGGAAGCCTCTCACTCCTACAACCAAAAACCCAATACCCCCAACATTTTGATCGAATATTATTTAACCATTCTATAAAGGTTATTTTAAACCTCTTATTTAACAACCATTCAACCCTTAACATCCTAAACCATCATGGTTAAATGAAAATTTGATTTATTCATACCATAGGACTCCTGTACATGACACGGAGAAATGTAAATCTCTCCAAACACTTGTATATAGCTTATGGGATGAGGATGATCTATTATCAAATGAAACTCCCTTAAGCCCATTACCAAACCAACCACCAACTCAACCCATCCAACATTTACCTACTTCTCCAATCTTAGTTGAAAGTGAGGAGGAACTGAAGAAACCATCTAGCCCAACACCTCCCTTAATCTACACTATCCATATGGTTACCCAATCTTAGGCCCGATAAAAGGATAAGGGAAAATCAAAAGTGTCCATACCATGGACCTATTATTCTATCCCTCAACCTTCCAACTGAAACCAAGCACCCTCACCTTTACCTTCACCTTCTCTAAAACCCAAAATATCCATTTTAGGTACCTCTCTTTCCAACCCTTCTAAAACCATCCAGTGAGTAGTGTTAGAACAACTTCACTAGACACCGATGAAGATGAGCCTTTATGAACTAATCAACACCTCACCCCATCATTTCCAAACATTGATATAGGCCTTGCAATCTATAGAATTTCAACCAAAAGATCCTCAACCTCTTGCATCCTTTGTCAGAGCCCTACAACTTTCTACCTTTGTTAGCTTTTAGGATTTAGAAATACCTTCTATCCATTCTAAATATCCCAATCCTCCCCTCCCATTACTACATACATCAATCAAATCCACATCAAAAAGGTGATGATTGATGGAGGAGATAGCATCAACATTATCTCCTTTCATGCTTATAACCAACTTCAATTACCTAAGAATATCATGTCAAATGCTACAATGGTCCTTCATTCCTTTAATGACACTATGGCCACTACCTTGGGGATAGTTATCTTCTACATCCGCTTGGGACCTCACACAATTCCCAAACACTTTTACATTGTAGAGGGTGATTTAGAATAAAATTTTTTACTTGGATGCCCTTAGATCCATGCCATGAGTTGTGTCCCATCTACATTACACTGATGTTTTATTTTTGAATATTAAGGTCAAGTTGTTACCATAAGAGCTAACCCTAGTCCTTTTGCCTCATGAAACATGACATATCAACACAATAAGGTTCCTCTCCCTCCTTCATCCACCTCACCACCAACCAACAACAACACCACCTCATCAACCAAAACCAACAACACCTCTAACCCTACCATCAATGAAGCTTCAACTAGCTTATATATCCCTTCTTCTTAAATCCCTATAGAGGACCCTTTGGAACCCATGTTCTAATGTGTCTCACTAGGGGAGTATCATCTTCTAGCCATAGATGCTTTCCCTACTCCTCAATAGTATGGTAACCTCACCCATGATCCTAGTTATGACCCTAAAATTAGAACCACCATCCATTTTAGGCTTCCCAACTATCAAACCAACTTAATCTATAGAGGACTTAATCATCTACTTCTTGTTTCCACTGAGACTTCTATCACCTGACCATTCACCTCTGACTTCTCTTATCTTGACAAACTATCATTCTTTAAATTATACCTTCATAGGTGTGCCTAGAAGGGATTTATCCTAGACATTATGAGCATAGACCTCACAAGTTACCTGCCATCAAAACTCAAAAACCTCATGAGCTATTTGGATTTGGGTTCATACCACTAGGAAGAACCCACCTCACCTAAACACATCGCCACCATCTATGAGATATCCCATCCTCACCAACCCCATCTCCTTCAATGTATGAGGATTTCAAAATCATCCCACCTAAAATTTTTTAATCAATAATGCTAGTTTATGCCCCCTGACTTATCAAAAGGATGGTTAAACTAAAATTATTCCTCTCATCCATCCTAAAATGGTAGAAAATGATTTTCCTACCATCAACACCATCCAAAATCAAGACGATGATTCCATTCTCACTTTTCTCTATGTGAGCCATTATTATATCCATAAATCCTTTCTTATTGAGAACTAAACCATGTTGAATGAATCTACCATCGATGTCAACTTGGGTACTTAAGATAACCCTCACATTGTCAAGATTGGTCAATCCTTAGATTCAATAGAGTAAAAATACTACCCTTATTTCCTTCATGACCAAAGAATAGCATTTTCTTGGTCCTATCAAGATATTCCTAGAATTGACCCTTCTATATGCCTTCATAATATTATTACCAATCTTGATGCTAAGCCTGTTCAGTAAAAGCTTCATAGGATACACCTTTGTATCACCCTTCTAGTCGAATAATAGCTTCAATGTCTCTTATCTACCAACTTCATCCAACCCATCAATTATCCTCAATGGGTTTCTAACATCATTCCCATTACCAAATCTATAGGGTGACTTTGGCTTTATATCAACTTTCATGACCTCAACCTTGCTTGCCCAAAGGATGACTTCCTTTTGCCTAGCATTAACCAACTTATTGATCTTATAGCTAGCCATGAGATGTTATCTCTCATAGATGGTTTTTCAAGATATAATAAAATCTTGATTCCCCCCCCCAAGGATCAACATAAAACTTCTTTCATCACCTTATGGGGAACCTTCTACTATAGGGTCATGCCATTTGGTTTTAAGAATGCTGACATAACTTACCAATGTATGATGGCCTACATCTTCCATGATCTAATCCATGAAATTATAGAGGACTATGTGGATGACTTCATTGGGAAATCTAAACATCACAAGGATCACCTAGCCATTTTCACCATCATATTCAAATTCTTAATCCATTTCCATGTCAGAATCAACCCAAAGAAATGTATTTTTTGGGTCTTTTCTAGAAAACTTCTTGAATTTGTCATCTCTTTTTGAGGAATCAAAGTAGACCCTACAAAAAATAAAGCAATTTTGGAGATGCCTCCTCCAACCTACCTTAAGAAACTTTGTAGCCTACAAGGGAAGCTCTAATATATCTATCACTTCATCTCTCAATTATCGGATAGGTGTCAACCCTTTCATCATCATCTCAAGAAAGATACCTCTTTAAATGGACCAAGAATTGACAACAAGCTTTTGATTCAATAAAAGAATACCTTCTTTCTCCACCCATTAATACCCCACCTAAAGAGGACCAACCGTTCTACCTCTATATATCCACAACTGATCATTCCTTAGGGTCCATGCTTGCTCACCATGATAAACAACACAAAGAACAAGTGGTCTACTACATAAGTAACAAATTTATAGAGTATGAGACTCGATATACTCATCATGAGAAACTTTTCCTTGCATTAGTATTTGTGGCTTCTAAACTTTTTCATTACCTTCTTAACCAAAAAACCTATGTCATCACCAACACTGACCCACTCAGTTACATGCATTCTAAACCATACTAAAACTAATATATGGATAAGTGGCTCATGCTTTTAGCTATTTTTGATCTTGATTTATTTTAGAAAAATTCAATTAAAGGTCAAGTCATTGCTGACCAATTGGTTGAAGCTCCTCTATTAGATAACCAACCACTTTCTCTTTCATTTTTGAATGAGTCCATCACAACTCTTTCTCAAGAGGACCCCACCTACCAAATGAACATGTTCTTTGATGGTTCCAAATGCTAGCACAGTGGGGGTTCAAGAGTTATCATCATTCCCCTTGATGGTGAACCTCTTACCCTTTCCTTTAAACTTGATTTTGAGTGTACCAATAATGTAGTTAAGTATGAAGCCCTAGTAATAGGTCTCCAAACCACTCTAGCCTTGGGAATTAAGACCATTAGTGTCTTTGGTGATTCTCAACTTATGGTCAACTAGGTCAATGGATCTTACCAATTTAATAATGATGCCTTGAAAAAGTATAAACAACTTATAGACTTACTCTTAGCATCATTCAATCATTACCTCATCCACTCTATTCCATGATCTACCAATAAGTTCATGGATACAATGGCTTCCCTTGATTCCTAAATCCCATCTCAATCTACTGATTCTAAACTCTTTTCTACCATCCACCATTTTATCCACCCGATACCCATTCTACCCTTCCTAATATTTGTAGTGTGGAATCATCTCCATTTGACATATGGTATGGGCAAACATTCAACTACCTCAACATTGGCATCATTCCTCCTAATCTCTCTAGGAATCCCCAAATAACCTTTACAAGCATATTAGGGGGAATCCTTTACAAGCATGGCTTCAACAGCCTCCTTTTCCATTGTCTACATAGTCATGAATCTTCTCATGCTATCAAGGAAATGCATGACATAATCTATAGGGGAAACTTTAGTGGTTTAGATATCACTAAATATATCCTTAACCTTGGATACTATTAGCCTATCCTCAACTAGGACTATTGTGATTATGTAAAGAAGTGTGTTAAATGCTAATAGCATGCCAATTTAAATCATGCATCTACCCATGGCCTACAAGTATCTAAAGACTATTAGCCCTCCTCACAATGGGGACTCAATCTCATAGGGGAAATCAACCCTCATTCTTCACAATGACATCAATCCATCATTACTATTACCAAATATTTTACCAAGTGGGTGGAAACTATTCCTCTCATCTCAACCAAAGCTAATAAGATAGTCGACTTCATCAACCATCACATCATTTATCATTTTGGTGTTCCCCATAAGATCATCACTGATAATGAAAATATTTCAAGAATAAGCAAGTCTAAGGTATTTGCAATGAATTTGGTATCAAGTTAAGCATTTCCTTGCCTTACTATCCATAAGAAAATAGATAAGTGGAAGTCTATAACAAAATGTTTATCAAAGTAGTCAGTGCTTTAGGTTAGGATTGGCACTTGTACATCCCCTTCACTTTATGGCTTATCACACTAGAATTTAAAACTCTACAGGTATTACCCATTTCCCTCTAGTCTTTAGAGTAGAGGTAGTCTTACCTCTCGAAGTCCAGATTCCCTCTCTTTACATATCCTTGCAAGACTCATCTCTTAGAGTGACTATCATCAATAACATCTAGCATAATTTGAGCTACTTGACGAGCATTGCCTCATAGTGCTTAACCATCTTTATGTCTATCAAGAGTGAATTAAGTGTGCCTATAACAAACACCTAAAAGAATGCGAATTCAATATCAAATACCTCATATTAAAGGAAAACCAACATGTAACAAATATGGAGAAAAGAAAAAGAGGCAAGTTTGTTTTCAATTAGCTTTAACCCTACATCATAACCTATAAGTATGGATCAGGAGCTTATCATTTGTCCTCTCTCAAAAGAAAAACATAACCTAAGCCTCTCAATGTTTCACACTTGCATCCTTTCTTTTTTCAAAGAAGAGTCAAACTCACTTTTTTGTCTAACTTAATCTTGTCCCTTGATTTATGATATTTTCACATTCACACCTACCTATCCATCTCCCTTTGAGGACAATCAATTATAACATAGAACCATGTGATTAACCATCACAGTCATAGCCTAATCCTAAATATGGGTACCATGGCTCTACACATGGCATGGTTCTCATGGATAATTTTCATCTCTAACAAGATGGAATGACATGATCTTTTGTCTCTCAAAACCACCCCTTTTACCTATCATTACCTTCTTGTGCTAAAAGTTTTTCCCTCATAAAGGTAAAACTCTAAGCATTATTAGACTCATCCATGTCTAAAACCTTGCATCAAAATAATTGGGATACCAAAATAATAATTGGGTCATATATCTCAAGCATAGTAGACTACTCCCTTGAAGTACAACTACACAAAAACCAACTTGCTTAAAAGATAGAATACTCCCTTGAAGGATAGCTACCAAGACAGACAAACCCAAACTTAAACCACTCCCTTGAATAATGGCTAAGTCAAATGGGTCAAAATAAATCATTTAAATATTCCCATAGTGATCAACTTTATAAACCTATCAAAAATAAAAGCAATAAAAGACCCTAAAGTAAATCAAAATAAGTTATCCCAAGAAAGCTACAATTAGATTTCATATATAACATTAGTAGACTTCCCACATTGATTAGTCTACACTTGAAATTATGACATGGGCATATCTAATTTAGTTCTTAAGTCACCTATAGAAGGGGAAAACTAACCCATATGAGGTTACCTTACCTAACAACCCATCTACCTTTTCACCTATCACCTATCTCTCCTTTATACCATCTTTAAATCAAGGGATTATGAGCTTAATTGACATAATGTGATAAAGACACCATTTTATCAACCAAAGCATGATAATGTAAAGCATTCAAAAGGCTTATGTTCCTTAATCCAATCTAACTTTGTTTTTATTACGTCCTTACCAATGAAAAGGAATCATGTTTTTTCTTTACCCTCTTATCATTGGTTCATGTAGACATACGACTCATGATTCTCATTTATTTTTCCTACATATAATGTGTTATATAACTGACTTTATGTGTTTTCACTACATCCTTAACCATAATCACATTACATCTCCATGATCATGAATAGCAAACATCAATTATGAACCATATCCATGAACCACATCATATATCTATCTATGATCAAAACATCAAACATCATATCATAAACCACATCAATAACCATAATTGAACCATTCATCATCATATCCATGAACAAAACAAAAAAATCATCCATAAGTCATCACATGCCTAAAGCTACTGAGTACACATCTCATAAGCATAAAGCATCCAAAAATCAAAACATGTTAACCATGAACCATGAACTATGAATATACATCATATATATATATATATATATATATATATATATATATATATATATATATCATCACAAAAATTATATACATCATGTTCATCAAAGTAAATAATACATATGACAATTCATAATCTATCTCTCATATACATCTTACATCATCAACATGCAAGCCGATATCAAAATCATGTACATATAAATCTACATAACATATCATATATCATGCCCCTGGGGCACCCCTTCTACTAGTCCCTCCTACTCCTACACCTAAACTACCATCTAGTGTCAATCCTCCTAGGATGCCTATCTATCCACTCACTATAGAGGCCCACTACCTTGAAGTCACCATAGGTGATCCACCTACTAAACTATCCCTATACTCTCCCCATCTTAGCTAATCTAGACACTGTACTAGCACTATGGCCTTATAATATCCCAACTACTCAATCATGGCCAAGTATTGTGTCATAGAGATCTTACTTTATGGTCCTCCTACTAGTGTTGCTACTACTCTTACCCTCTACCTCAATGTATCCCTCTCCTAGGTCACCAAACCTAGTGGGGTCCAAGCTTGATCTCTCTCTACTATAATAGTGGCAACCTAACCCTATAAAGTGATAATATAGCCCTGTAATGTGGCCACTATCCTTATAAAACTATAATCTGAGCCTTTGCAGCTACCAATGCTATCCTTGTCTATCTATCTAGACCACTACCTTGTACCTATTCTCTAGATAGATCCACATCTATGGCCTATTAGCCCTCATCATCCCACCCAAAATTGATTGTTGTATAAATGGCTTGGTACCATGATGCATATCCTTAAATAAAACTAGCACCATCTATCCTTTCTCTCATAGGAAACTCCTCATGGTCTAATACTACATCTACTACTTGTGGCTTAGGTAACAAAAACTCCGCATCCTCCCTCCTGTACCTCAAGAAAGGAGATGAAATCCCATGTACAAAGTCATACTGACTCTAAACTTGATCAAAAGGGATGAGCTTAGTCTCATCCTCTCTCCTATAGATCCACCTCTAGATTTGGCAAGACAAAGTGTGATAGTTTATATAAGGCCCACCTAGTCTAGTCCACATATGGTCTTTAGATGACATCACCCATAACCAAACCCTCTAATGTATCTCTAAACCAATCAATGTATTTCATCCCTCTACCTACTCCTATCAAATCATAATCCCCCCTGCATCATAGGAATCCCACTCTATAGTCTACCTAGGCATAGCCATCCCATGTTAGCCCCAAAGGTCTTAGAAATTGAATGTGCTTGTATGCCCAATAATGGATCACAAACCCAATACTAATCCCATATCACTTATGATCTCAAAATTCCTAAAGATCCCTATATATGTATATTAGTAAGACTAGTGCCCATCTAAACACCATCCTCCCAAGTAACATCTCCACTAACACACTTAGTAGAAAATAGGGAAATCATCCACTACTCAAATTAGGCAATATGAAACAAGATACTACCATTAATATCATCATCATCATCAAGTTCCCCTCATATAGTGACCTATGGTATAGTGGCTTGTAACCAAAACCCCCTAAATTCTACCTGACATGGACTCGATCCTTACCATATAATAGATCCATATGCTCATCCCTCTCCTTGCTCTCAATATGATAAATAGGCTCCCCTCAAATAAGTAGCTATGTAATCTTGTGAACATCCTCAAATATGATGGTCATCTCTCTTATCAATAACAAGAAGTTGTTCATGCCCAGATCCCATCTCTTGATGAGGGCCATGATAATCTATGCATATCTCAGTAACCACTAATAATGTTGCATGGTTCATAGGCTAACCTCATCTATATGCTTCCAATCATCATCATTCATCCATCCATAGATCTCCATAAATATATATGAAACCTAATCCCTCATTTAGATCTGGTCTCATGCTTGCAAAAGATCAAGTTAGCACACTCACTTGCTCTTTTATTCTACCTACATCAACCTCTTTATCAACCTAAGAACTCACCTACATTAACCTATTATAACCTTTACTTCTATAACATTATCTCTACAACACTCACCCAACAACATTTTAAACATCTACCCTCACCTATCTAACCAAAACCTAATGATTCTATCACAAACATTTACCTTTACCTACAAACATTCTCACATCGACTATAATCTATCAAACCAACACTTCACTCTATAAACTCATTTCAAACACATTATTCCTACTTAACAAATTGCCTTACCCTAATTTATACTTTGTATTTTAAACTACCCTACCATTACTTAAAACATGTTAACATAACTTTCTATTCAAACACAACTTCTCATAAAAATACTCAACTATCGATGGTTCACCTAAACCATCAATGCTCAGGTAAACCCTTTTACCTCAGTGTTAAACTGTCGATGGTTAGGTTGACCATCAATGCTCGGGTTGAACCACTGACAGTTACTATGTGTGACTCCTAAAGGTAAAACCCTTAAACTTACCTACCTTAAAACTACAACAAAAACAACAAAACTAAACTACGTACTTCTATCTTATGTCCACCCCTAACCCAAATCCTACACCAAATTCAAATTTCAACTACTAATTTTTCAAATTTCACCTAAAACCTCCATCTAGGTTAAACCCTACCAAAATAATCACACCTTACTCAAATTTAACTCCAAAATAATAAAATTAAATAAACTAATAATTCTAAAATATCTCCTACCTCATTCTTCAATCATTGTTGAGGATGGAGCCATCATCTAGATGCTCAGCTACATCCCTATCCACCCTCATATATGGTCCCAACTAATCACCTCAATAAAAACCTTTAACCAATCACCACCTCATCAAACACTCAGTCAACTCACAATAAAATGACAAAGTACCAAATCATAGTAATACATGAAAGCATAGAGGTCAAAATGTCAAAAGTGAAAAGGAAATTTCATTTTCTCTTTTTATATTCTATGTTTTTAAGATTTCACCCTGACCATCAATGATCAAGGTGACTATCGATGGTCGACGTTGGAAACCCTAACCATTTATGGTCAAGGTATCACTTTTAAATTTTTAAGCACTCAACCTAGGTACCAATTTTTGGAGATTACCTAATCTCCCCTAAACCAAAACTTGAAATTTTAGAGATTACCCTTCTATAACCAATCATTAGACCACATCCATCTTGATGATTATCCATTTTTGACTTGAACACTTGCATATTTTGGAATGACCTTGCATTGGTCTTTTTGATCACACCGACCAACCTTGCCATGTTGAAAATTTGAATTTTTCACCACTTCATGCATGACCAAACCATTTGTGTTTTTCAAGGGAGTACTTCCCAGCTTAGATACCTATAAAAATACTAACCCTAGCTAAGAGACTTATAGATTCACCTGATAAACTATGACAAATGTTGTGGATCAATCACCCTATCATTTATCCTTCTAGAACTAACTTTAATTTTACCAACATTGGTAATCTTTGTCTTTGTGCAATCTTGACTATTGCATTTTTTTATGCATGTTTACATCTCAAATGCCCAACCCCACATTTTTGTCACCAACCTTGTAACTCACCATCTACCACTTATCAAACCCTAACTTGATTTTGGTTTCACCTCATCGACTCCCAGTTTGAGGGGGGACACCTCCTCCCATACTTGGGGTAAACAAACCTTCAACCAAGTAATCCATTTTTATTTTGCATCTTGTTAATTCAAAGTTTCATAACAAAAAGTGGTAAAATGTATATATCATAAAAATTTACTAGATATTAAAATGCCTCAAGATACCTCAAGTACCACCTAACCCTTCTTGACCCCCTGACTAGCCTATTGGACCTTAGGTCTAGTTAGATACTTAACTAATTAAACTCAATAACTTGATAACCTAGCCATTAACCACCATTTTAAACTCACCTTTCCCATTTACCTCTAAGACATTTGACCATCAATGGTTAGATTAACCATCAAAGGTTAACCTAACTATCGATGGTTAGGTCCTCATCCCTATAACACATCAATAGTTGTGTGTGAGCTAATGAGGCATAATTTAATATGTTAAAATTATACAGTGATAAATAACTCCCAAACATTGAAATTAGTAACCTCACCATATATGGAACCTTCTATCCTCCATCTCTCTTTACCTATTAAAGGATGGGAGTAGGAGGTGAAAAGGATCCATCATCACAAGCATTCTTGCACACAGGTATTCAAGTTTTCCAGCATCTAGTCTTCTTTTAGCAACTCAACAATAACAAAAGAGACCTAAACCTCTATCAAATTTGATTTTGAGGCTAAAGTACTATTACTCTATCAAAATTACCCCATCCTTTGACCATTAACCATCTATCAAGCTACGTGTATAGTCTACTTGTTCTTTATTTCATTGGATTTCTAACCTCCCTGAACTGATCAGACTTATATGTACCTTGTTTCTCAAATTATAGATCCTTAATAGAACCATTATTAGACCATTCACACATTCTTCAACTCTTTTTTGAGTAACTTTATAAATCCACAAGCAACCATCGATGGTTACTATGGTAAAAAATAATAGAAAGTTATTTTTAGCCCTTTAACCTGAACTAAACCTAACTTTATATGTTCCTACCTATTCACCAAATCTTTTTTGATTTTTTGAACTTGAATTCACCCTATTTAGCACAATCATTAACCCGCTTTTTCTATATTTATTCATTTTATTTAATAAGCATTCTACTTTCTTCTTGTATTTCATTTCATTTTCTTTATGTAAGTACCTTACTTTTGTCTCTTTTAATTTAATTTTTATTAAGAGTGGAATAATAACCTCCTAGAAAGATCACATTTCTTGGATCTATCTTATGCTAGGAAATCCACCCAACTATCTTGATAAAAATCATTTTATTAGTGATTTCTTATCTATAGGTTATTCCTTCCAAGCCAAAGAGGAGTTCCCCATCTTCATTTGTATTACATGCACATCACCAACCAAGTATTTCTACTAAACCCTTATTAAAAGTTACTTATCTTCTTATAAAATTAATAAATGAGCAAAAAATAATCAAAATAGTTTGTTTGGAGAAGTCTCAAATAGATGAATGGGTCTCCATTGGACCTAAATGAACACTTAAGCCTATTTGAAAGAAGGTATTGCTTAAAGGTGACCCATGTAGATACTTTAAGAGTAAAGGCATGTGTTGTGGCTGATAACAAAGGTTTTGAACATTATATTCATGAAGATTATATAAATTTTGAAACCAAAAATGATGTTTTCTATACTTGAGAGAAGAGGTGTGTGTAAGAGTTGAAGAGTGAAAGAAAGAAGAAAGGGTGTGTACCCAGTGATGGGTTGTAGACAAGATTAGGTTGATGACTATGTGTATGACCTGTAGGTTATATTTCTTATGTCAGAACAATTCTCTTGTATATTTTAATGTTAAATATGAGTGAATATGTCTAAAGTGATTCAAAAGGATGTTTTGGATGCTTTGAGTGTGAGTGAAGGATAAATGATGTCTATGTGAGATTGGTGGTTGATTTGAGAGGTAGATTAGAGTGTGGACTATGTGTATGACCATTGGGTCATGTTGCTAAGGTTATGATAGAGTTGTAGTTAAGAAGTGAAAAGTGATCCAAAAGGTGGTTTTGGATGTTTTTAGATATGTGATGAATTAAAGGGGGTGATATACATTATATCTCCATCAAATTGATATGCAATCAGTGTTTAGGAGATGTTCATATCATAGGTGTTACGAGTGTGCTCAAAATATAAGTCATAAGGACTTTACCATCCTAGAGGTAGGTTCTCCTTGTGTAATAGGTGTTTCAATAAATTTTGGTCAAAAGGACTTGACCATCCTAGGGGTAGGTGTTCCTTGTGGAACATGTATTTCAATAAATTCTGGTTAGGACTTGACCATCCTAGGGGTAGGTGTTCCTTATGGAATGGGTGTTCCACTAAAGTCTCATGGTTTTAATACCTTATAATACAATTAGTCTATGTGTTTATAGGCTTGAGAGTGGGTTTTACTCCCTAAGAAGTTTTCCCACATAGATCTTGTGTTGTGTGTATATGATCTTGCATTATCTATTATTTTTTAGTATAAACATTTTGAATTTGTCATGACTAGTTGTATTGAATGCTTAAGTGTTTGAAGGGTTTGGAGATTGAATTAGATTGTTTTTCACCATTGATTCACCCCCATCTCAATGTTTTGTAACTCTAATAATTAGTATTAGATTAGGTCCCTTGGTAAAGGCTTGATAGCTTGAAGGATATCTAAGATACAATATGGGTAGCCATCAGATACAAGGAGGTTTTTCCACTAAGAAAGCAATGATGTTAAATCGATACAATTATGATTTTTGGAGTGTGAGGATGAGTACCTACATCATATACCTAGGGTTTGACACTTATCAATTTGTTTGGATGGTTATTCTTCACCTACTATTCCTCTATTTAGTGTTATAAATAAGAAGTTATTTGAGAACAATTCTAAGGTAATTGTAAGATTAGATAAGAATCTAATAGTCCTAGGGAAGCAATTAGACTAGGGAATGAGAATGAATACTATAATCAAGATAATAAAATCATTCATTCAATTCGTGTAACAAAACAAACTTACATAGGGGTATTTATACTAAATACCACTAACCAACCATACACAAGATTGTGATAAGTGTCATGATCCTATGAGGTGTGACAAAACTCTCACCAACCCTGCATAGGATTGTGACAAGTGTCATGATCATGTGAGTTGAGATAAATATATAAACATATAAGTAAAATTAACTAAATAAGGTGTGAATGCAATCATCCAATGTAACTAGTTAGGGAGATAACCCTATTCACACTTGATGGTGGAACTAGATAGGAAATAATCATATTCACACAAATACCCCCCTTAAGTCCAACTTAGAGGTTTATTAAATCATGCAAAAAATAATAAATGGATCTTGGAAACAAGGCTTGATGAGGTACCCATGTACACGCTAATCCCCTCAAAACATAAGAGAAGGATAAAACCTATGGGAAAAAACTCCCCCCATGAGAGGATGATGAAGGAAAGTCAAGTGATCCCTCTAAGAGTAGTGTCCTACATCCCTAAGAGAGTTCATAAGTGATGGAACTTAGTCTTAGTAAAAGGCTTGGTGAATATATATGTAACTTGAACTATCTTAGGATAATAGTGTAGATCAATGACTTGCTCTTGAATTAACTTCCTAATGTAGTGCATATAGATCTTGAAGTGTTTGGTCATTTGATGATGAACTAGGTTCTTCAAGATCTAAATGATACTCTAATTATCATAAATAATGATAGATGGCCATGGAATAGTGATGCTAAACTCAATCAAAATATTTTAAAGCCAAATAGCCTCAATAGTGGCATTAACAACTCCTTGATACTTAGCTTTAGTCTAAGATAGAGCAATAGCACGTTGCTTCTTACTCTACTAGTTAATGGTGTCAGAACCAAGGTGAAAGTTGTATCCAAATGTGAAATTATGATCCTCAGAATCACTAGCCTAATTAGAATCTATATATCTAACCAAGTTAAGACTAATCCCAACTGCATAGTGTATCCCATATTGAGGAGTATGATAAATGTAATGTAAGATGCATTTGGCTTCTTTCCAATGAAGTTCATGTGGCTCTTGCATAAATTGAGATACCGTGCCCACTATAAAACAAATTTTGGGGTATGTATCAAATACTTAGACTTCTAACAAGTTGATATAAAGTGGCATCAACTAGTGGAGTGGAACACTTCACCTCAAACTTAACTCCAAATAAAAAGGGAGTTGGTGTAGGCTTATAATCAACCATGTTAAATCAAATAAATAGATCAAGAGCATATTTGAGATGTGCAAGAGTGATCCTAGAAGAATATTGAGTGATCTCAATCCTGATAAAGTAGTGTAAAAACCCCAAGTCAGTCATAGCAAAGTGCTCATGCAAAGCAGATTTGACTCTATCAATGATGGATGAAGAACTCTCATTAATAATTAAGTCATCAACATAGAGGACCAATAGTAAATGGGAGTCATTATGTTTCATAATGTAGACAAATGGATCCAAATTAAAATGTGAGAAGCCAGTCAATAGAAGAAATGAGTCCATCTTGGCATACAAGCTTGAGGGGCCTATTTGAGTCCAAAGAGAGACTTTTGTAAGTGACAGACCAAAGAAGAGTCCTCAACAAACCATTATGGCTAATCCATGTAAATTTATTCTTGAATATCCCCATGAAGAAATGCACTCTTCAAATCCATATGATGTACAACCCAACCATGAGATGAAACAATAACAAGATTCAAATGAATGAAGTTCATCTTAACAACAGGTGTAAAGGTCTTAATGTATTCAATGCCAAGAACTTGTGAGAAATATTTGGCAGCAAGGCATGCTTTGAAATTATCAACTATTCCATCTACTATATATTTGGCTCGATAGATCCACTTACAATGAACCATCTTCATTCCCTTTGGAAGGGGACCTAAATCCCAAGTGTTGTTTCTCATCAAGAAACTATATTCTTCTTCCATTGCTAAGTCCCACTTAATATGACTAGATGCTTCATGAAAATATTATGGATCATAAGCAAGGGAAATGTATACATGTGAAAGATGATGATGTTGTGACCAAGTTCTCTAAGCTTCTAAAGGATCCCCAATAAATGTACCTACTGACTAAAGATTCTATCAGACCCATCAAGGTGATGATGAAGATGGGGTTGTAGCATCTATTGAAGATGGCCCTAGTGGAGGTGAAGATGTATCATCTGAATCACCATCATCGAATTCCATTATGGATGGAGGAGTATTAGAGGTTAAGGGAGAAACTATCTCCTCAAACTTAACACTCCTAGAAATTAAAATCTCTTTTGTCTCTAGATCTGAGAGTCGATATCCCTTAACACCATTGGAATAGCCAACAAAAATCCAATGTCAAATTTGTTGTTGAGGAGCCTTATGTTTTTATGAATTAATGTGTGTCAATGCAGGGGAGTTAAATACTAAAAATTATCCTAACATAGGTTTTTAACCACACTAAGATTTAAAAGGAGTAACACATTTCAAGGATTTATGAAGAATGTTGTTTTGAATGTTAGTGGCATAATTAATAGCTTTGGCCCAAAATTTTGGAACCAGAGAGTGAGCATGAATCATGCAAGCTACCATTTCCTTCAAGGTATGATTCTTCCATTCAACAACACCATTTTTTTAGGGTGTGTAGACAATGGAATGTTAAAGTTTGACCCCTTTAAGTGCATAGAATTTCTCAAGGTGAAGATTCACATATTTTCAATCATTATCTATGTAGAGAATTTTGAGAGATGTTTTAGATTGTTTTTTAGCATGAGCCTTGAACTCTAGAAACTAGTTGAAGACTTAAATTTTACAATGAAAGAAGTAGACCCTAGTAAATCATGAATAGTCATCGATGAAGGTGAGGACATACCAGGTTTTGATAAAAGTCAATTTTGGAAATGGAACCATAAGATCACTATGAACCAATTCAAGGACTTGTGAAGCCCTCCAAGATGACCCTTTGTTAAACTTCTCATCTGGATGCTTTTAGATTGTACAGTCTAAACATATGCCATTAGAAAACTAAATGGGAGGGAGTCCTTCTACCATATACTTTGAGCCAAGATATTGAAGATAGCGATAGTTGAGATGGCCAAACTGCTCATGCCATATTTTTCTCATTGAATATGTATGAGTGAACAAAATAGTATAAGGGGAATGAGGAACAAAATGGGAGAATGCATATAACTAAGAATTATGATCAGATTTTCCCATTATAACTAAGGCATTATCCTCAAGATATTAAATTTCTACTCAATTAGGGAAGAACTTAACCTTCTTTCCATTCCCAAGATGTGTGATCTGGTAGATTGAGAGAAGGTTGACACATAAATATGGAACACAAAGTACATCAAAAAAATGTGCCTTCTTGCATTGTAAATAATCCTTTCCAAGTAACTTCCACTAGTGTATCATCTCCTATTGGAATGTGAGGCAATGAATAAAGTTCCAATAGGAAAATTATTCTTTATTATAACCCATATGATGTGTAGCCTTGAAGTCAAATATCCATTGTTGAGAATACTTGCTAGTTGTGACAAGTGCTTGACCTTTTCCTTTCTTGGATTGTGAAGAAGTAGAAGGAGATGAATCCTTTATATAAGATGATGGCAAATTGATTTTGATATTCAAGATAAAATGATTTAATTCATCAACTTATTTATCATGACAATGATGCTCATCATGACCATTTTTTTGCAGTATGAGCAAGTTGGTCATCCCTTATTCTAAAATCTTTTTGTTTATTGTAGGTTGTTAATGTTATTGGTGCAGGATGTGAAGTTTGTGGAGGTACCTTTCATGGCTTTGAAATTTGTTTTTTTTGGTTTCTTAGGACTTTTTAAATGTTGAAAAGGTCCTAAAATTAATGTGTGTGACATAGAGGGCTTTAGAAGACCCATAACAAGCAACTTGGTTTGATCAAGCATTAAAATTTTAGTAAATGACTCAAATGTGGGCATAACATAGGCTCGGCCCATTATTATTTGATGAGTATGAAAGCTAGATACAAACACAACATATTCATCAAGAATCTTTCCAAGCACATTAAAAATTACTTAAACATCCTTTTTATCAAGTCCACATTCTTTGTGTTGTGCGTGAAGTTCATTTACATTAGTGACATAGTCCTGAATGTTGTCAAAAGAAGACATATCAAGATTGGAGAGTTCATTATCAATTTGATACCAATTAACCTCATCTATTTTACCATATAATTTATTAAGGATTTCCCATGCCTCCATAGTATTTTTACACTAATCAATGTCAAATAATATATCTAAGGAAATGAATGTGCACAGATAACCAAGATTTCTATTGTGTTTAATTAACCATATAGTCTTTTCTTTAGGATCAGTGGGTTCTAAAAATGTACCCTCAATATAGTGAGTATATCCTTTCCTCATTAGATCACTTCATGCATGTTATTTCTATGTATTGTAATTATATGGAGTTAGTAAAGGAAAAGTGGGATTACCCATGGTAAAAGAAATTCAAACACGCACACTCAATGTGGAGATCAAGACACCAAATCAACCCTAAAAAATCCACTAAAAGAAGAATTCCCCCTCCAAAAAAATGATTTGACACTTTATATATAGTGGAATTATAATTTCCACTGTCAATAACTGCAAAGTGGACTTGATTTCAATGTTTTACAAATTCTCATGCAATGAGCATAAAATAAATTACAATTTTGGTACAAAACTAAATGTAATTATTAGTGCCACTATGAAGTATACAAAAAAATATGCAATTTCAAAAAAATAAGTGCTTTGATCTAAGGTCATATGCAAAATTTATGTAACTTTGAAGATCCTAAAGCTAGGACTAAACAAGGACACCTTTGAGAATATACAATTTTTGGAAAAAATATACACTAAAATTGAAAAACATCTACACAAGTGTAGAGAGCATGAAAAAATAGCCCAAATCAAAAAAAAATCATGGAAAATGGAGGTCCTGTGATCAAGATATGATCATTTGAAGTTGAATTGCAAATTCAAGAATACTGGTCAAGAGAGGGTTCATGTACAATTTCACCAAATTTAGTGAAACTATTTATATAGTTAAAAAACCACCAATTTTAGTTGAACTACTACCAAATTTTATGATTTTATAGATTTAAAGGTCTACCAAATTTAGAGTGCCACCAAAGTTAAAGACACCCACCAAATTTGATAGAGTTGATCAAATTTAACCAATTTTTTTAAAAGTTCTCATTTATCATATGGTTGGACATTCCATGTGAGAAAACCAAAAAATCTCAGAGTCCTATTTGGACTAGCAATCAAATTTGACTAGATTGGTCATGGAAAACATGGGTCTTTTTATTTTATTTCTCTAAGCCCAAAATTTAAAATACCAGGTAATTTGATTTTACAAGAAGCTAAGAATTTTTAGAGAGATTAAAAAAATTGGCAATATTGAAATGAGTAGAAATCAAGAAATCTTGTGTTTTTTTTGTTTAATTTTAGTCAGTAATCCAAAAATTATTATTCTCAATTTGAAAATATCATAACAAAAAACCTATAGTTTTTTTTATTAAAAAAAACTTTAAAAAACTGATAAGGGCCGAACCCTAGAGGAGGCCACGACCTCACTCACCAAAGGCCATGCCCTATGTGAGGGTCGTGGGTCTTAAAAAAAAATTATGAAATTTTGGCATTTTTACCATGAAAAAAAAATACGTGGGTTTTTTTTAGATTTATTTTAATTTATTATTTTATTTCTGAGATTTTGTCTTTTAATTTTGTTTTTGACATAAATGATTTTTTAATATCAAAAACTTTATTTATTTTTTGAGAATATATATTTATATATAAGTTTTTTTATAGTAATATATATTTTTTTATCAAAAAAATTAATTAAAAAAATAAAAAAATTACAATAATTCAGAAAAATGGAAAAAAATAGAATTTAAGAATTATATTTGGAGAATGAAAATTTTGAAAAAAAATACAATTTGA
The DNA here is from genome assembly GCA_037957365.1 of Torreya grandis. NCBI lineage: Eukaryota > Viridiplantae > Streptophyta > Pinopsida > Cupressales > Taxaceae > Torreya > Torreya grandis. The sequence goes on from JARHVA010002031.1 coordinate 1,777,075, forward strand.
AGGGGAAAAAAACATTTTTGAGATAAAACTTTCAAAAATTTCTCCAATAATATGTATGATGCATACAAAATTACTGCAAAAACACATTGATGATGTAACCTCCACTACTCAACTAGAACAACTAGGAGTGCTATACAATGTTCTGGATGTAATGGTGAGCTCCAATGTGCTTCTAAATGCCAAAAAAGAATATGAAATTGAAACACTCAAAAGGAAGCTCCCCCCTAAAAAAAATCTAATTATTCTTATCATATCTTTCTGATTCTCAGGACCATCTTTACAGATGTAAGAAAAGAGCATACAAATTGAGAGAAATTCACAGATTATAATCCTTATTAGGCTACAAATTGAGAGAAATTCACAGATTATAATCCCTATTAGGCTACCCTATGTACCTTAACTTGCTCTGGTACCATGTAAGATTGGACAAGAATCTAATAGGCCTAGGGAAGCACTTAGACTAGGGAATACATGAATCATTCATTCAATTGGTGTAAAAAAAAAGCTTACATAGGGGGTATTTATACTATATACCTCTCACCAACCTTGCACAGGATTGTGACAAGTGTCATGATCTTATGAGGTGTGACAAACCTCTCACCAACCCTGCATAAGATTGTGATAAGTGTCATGATCCTATGAGGTGAGACAAATATATAAAACACCTAAGTAAGCTTAACTAAATAAGATGTGAATACAATCAAGTAGTAGAACTAGTTAGGGAGATCACCTTGTTCACACCTAATGGTGGAACTAGATAGGAAATAACCCTATTCACACTAATACCCCCCTTAAGTACAACTTAGGGGTTTATTCAATCATGCAGAAAATAAGAAATGGGTCTTAACAACAAGGCCTAATGAGGTACCTATGTACACACTAATCCCCTCAAAACATAAGAGAAGGAGAAAACCCTTAGGAAAAAACTACCCCCCATGAGAGGATGATGAAGGAAGGTTAAGTGACCCCTCTAGAAGCAGTGTCCCACACCCCTAGGAGAGTTTGCAAGTGATGGAGCTTACTCTTAGTAAAAGATTTGTTAAATATATCTATAGCTTGTTTTGTTATAGGACAATAGTGTAGATCAATGACTTGCTCCTGAATCAGCTCCTTGATGTAGTGCATATAGAACTTGATGTGTTTGGTCCTTTGATGATGAAACAGGGTCTTCAAGATTTGAATGGTACTCTAATTCTCATAAAAAATGATAGATGGACATGGAATACTGAGGCAAAACTCAAGCAAAATATTATGATCGAAATAGCCTCAGTAGTAGTATTAACAACTCCTCAATACTCAACTTCAGTCAAAGATAGAGAAATATTATGTTGCTTCTTACTCTAGTAGCTAATGGGGCTAGAACCAAGGTGAAAGTTGTAGCCAAATGTGGGATTATGATCCTCAGAATCACCAGCCCATTAAAAATCTATATATCCAACCAAGCCAAGACTAATCCCAGTTGCATAGTGTATCCCATGTCAAAGAGTGTGTTGAATGTAATGTAAAATATGTTTGGCTACTTTTCAATGAAGTTCATGTGGCTCTTGCATAAGGTGAGAGACCATGCCAACTACAAAAAAAATGTTGGGGTGAGCGTGCATCAAATAGATGAGACTTCTAACAAGTTGATGATATAAAGTGACATCAACTAGTGGAGTGGAACACTTCACCTCAAGCTTAACTCTAGATAGAAAAGGAGTTGATGCAGGCTTACAATCAATCATATTAAATTAAAAAAGTAGATCAAGAGCATACTTGGGATGTGAAAGAGTGATCCTAGAATAACACTGTGTGATCCCAATCCTAAAAAAGTAATGCAGAAGGCCCAAGTTAGTCATAGCAAAGCACTCGTGCAAAGTAAATTTGACTCTATCAATGATGGATGAAGAACTCCCAGTAAGAATTAAATCATCAATGTAGAAGACCAATAGTAAATGGGATTCATTCTATTTTAGATTATAGATAGTAGGATCCAAGTGATAATGTTAGAAGTTAGTCAATAGAATAAATGAGTCTATCTTGGCATACCAAGCTTAAGGGGCCTATTTGAAGCTATAGAGAAACTTTTTCAAGCCACAGACCAAAGAAGAGTCCTCAACAAGCCCTTGTGGCTGTTCCATGTAAATTTATTATTGAAGATCCCCATGAAGAAATTCACTCTTCACATCCATCTGATGTACAACCCAACCATGAGCTATAAAAATAAAGAGATTCAAATGAACGGGGTTTATCTTAGTAACAAGTGCAAAGGTCTTAGTGTAGTCAACACCAGTAACTTGAGAGAAATCTTTGGAAATAAGGTGTGTTTCTAACTTATCAAATGTTTCATCTAATGCATATTTCATTTGGTAGATCCACTTATAATGAACCATATTCCTTCCCTTTGAAAGGGGGACTAAGTCCCACATGTTTTTCCTCATCAAGAAACTGTATTCTTCTTCCATTGTTGAGTCCCACTTAGCTTGACTAGATGCTTCATGAAAATATTGTGGATCAAAAGGAAGGGCAATGTATACATGTGGAAGATGATGATGTTTTGACCAAGTCCTTCAACTATAAAGGATCCCCAAAAAATGTAGCTGCTAACTAAAGAGTCTATTGGACGCATTGAGGTGATGATGAAGATGGGGTTGTAGTAGTTGTTGAAGATGGCCCTAATGGAGGTGAAGATGTATCATCTAAATCACTATCATTAGATTCCATTGTGGATGGAGGAAGAATATTAGAGGTTAAGGGAGAAAATGTCTCCTCAAACTTAACACTCCTAGCAATGAAAAGCTCTTTTGTTGCTAGATCCAAGAGTTGATATGCCTTGACACCATCGAGATAGCAAAAAAAAAGGTTATGTCGACTCTGTTATTGAAGAGACTTACATTTATATTAAGGAATGTGTGTCAATGCAAGGGAACCAAAGACTCAAAAATGTCTTAAAATAGTTTTCTAACCACACCAAGCTTCAAAAAGAGTAACACCTTTTAAGGCTTTATGAGGAATGCAGTTTTGAATGTGAGTGGCATAATTAATAGCTTCAACCCAAAATTATGGACCAAAAGAGCGAGCATGAATCATGCAAGTTTCCATTTCCTTCAAGGTATGATTCTTTCATTTAGAAACACCATCTTTTTTGGGTGTGTAGACAATGGAATGCTGAAGGTTGATCCCTTCAAGTGTGTAGAATTACTCAAGGTGATGATTCACATATTCTTGGCCACTATCTATGTGGAGAATTTTGAGAGATTATCATATTATTTTATAGCATGAGCCTTGAACTCTAGAAACTAGTTGAAGACTTCACTTTTCTGATGAAAGAAGTAGACCCTAGTAAAGTATGATTAGTCATCAATGAAGGTGAGGACATAACGGGTTTTGCTAAAAGACAATGTGGGAAATGGACCCATAAGATCACTATGAACCAAATCAAGGACTTGTGAAGCCCTCCAAGATGATCCTTGGTCAAACTTATCCTCTGGATACTTTCTGATTGTATAACATAAATATATGCCATTGGAAAATTGAATAGGAGGAAGTCTTTGTACCATATCCTTTGAGCTAAGCTACTGAAGATAGTGATAATTAAGATGGCCAAACCGCTCATGCCATAGTTTGCTCACCGAATCTATTTGAGTGAGCAAAATAGTAAAAGGGGAATGAGGAATAAAATGGGAGAATGCATATAATTGAGACTCATGATCAAATTTTCCCATTGTAATTAAGGCATTATCATTGAGATCCCAATTTTATATTAAATTAGGAAAGAACTCAACTTTATTTCCATTCCCAAGATGTGTGATACAATAGACTAAGAGAAGGTTGGCACATAAATATGGAACATAAAGTACATCCAAAAAGGTGCCTTCTTGCATTGAAACTAATCCTTTTCCAGTAACTTCCACTAGTGTATCATATCTTATGAGAATGTGAGTTAATGAACAAGCTTTCAATGAAGAAATTGTTCTTGATTAGAACCCATATGATGTGTGGCCTTAGAGTCAAGTATCCATTGTTGAGAAGACTTCCCAGCTACAACAAGTGCTTGATCTTTTCATTTATTGGATTGTGAAGAAGTAGAAGGAGATGACTCCTTTGTATAAGATGATGGTAAATTGATGTTGTTCTTCTTGAGCAAATGTTTCAATTCATCAACTTGTTTAGCATGATGATGCTCATCATGACCATTTTTATTTGAGTATGAGCAAGTTGGTCATCCCTTCATCTAAAAATCCTTTTGCTTCTTATAAGATGTTGATGTTACTGGTGCAGGATGTGAAGTTTGTGGAGGTACCTTCTATGGCTTTGGCATTTGTTATTTCTATTACTTAGGACCTTTTGAATGTTGAAGAGGCCCCACCATTAATGCATGTAACTTATAGGGATTGAGAAGACCCATAGCGAGCAACTTGGTTTGATCAAGCCTTAGCATTTTAGTAAGTGACTTAAATATGGGCATAACATAGGCCTAGTTCATTGTTAGCCAATGAGTATGAAATCCAGATACAAATGAAACATATTTAGCAAGAAGCTTGCCAAGATACAAATTACTTGAACATCCTTTTTATCAAGTCCACATTCTTTGAGTTGTGCACAAAATTATTTTACCTTGGTGACATAGTCCTAAATGTTGTCAAAAGAAGATGGATCGAGATTGGAGAGTTCATTATCAATTTGATACCCTCGAACCTTATTTATTTTACCATACAATTTATTAAGGATGTCCTATGTCTCCTTAGGATTTTTACATTGATTAATGTCAAATAATATATCTAAATAAATGAATGTAAACAGATAGCCAAGAGTTTTAGTGTGTTTAATTAACCATGCAGTCTTTTCTTTAGGATTAGTGAGTTTTGAAAATGTACCCTCAATGTATTGAGTGTATCCTTTCCTTATTAGATCACTCCATGCATGTGATTTCTATGTATTGTAATTATATGGAGTTAGTAAAGGAAAAGTGGGATTACCCATGGTAAAAGAAATGAAAACACACACACTCAATATGGAGATCAAGACACCAACTCAACCCCCCAAAACTCCACTAAATGAAGAAGCCCCCCAATCAAAAATGATTTGGCATTTTATATTTAGTGAGATTATAATGTCCACTAACAAGAACTACAAAATGGACTTGATTTCAATGTTTTACAAATTCTCATGCAATGAGCATAAATTGAATTACAATTTTCATACAAAACCAAATGCAATTATTAGCACCATTGTGAAGTATATAAAAAACTATGCACTTTCAAAAAAATAAATAACTCGATCTGAGGTCATATGTAAAATTTATGTAACTTTGAAGATCCCAAAACTAGGACTGAGTAGGGAAACCTTTGAGAATCTGTAATTTATAGAAATAACATACACTAAAATTGAAAAAAATCTACATTGGTGTAAAGATCATGAAAAAATAGCCCAAATTAAAAAAAATTGTGTGAAAAATGAAGGTCCTATGATCAAGATATGGTCATTTGAAATTGAACTGTAAATTCAAAATGCAACGGAGAGGGTATTCATGTACAATGTCACCAAATTTAGAGAAACTATTACTATAGTTAAAAATATACTAATTTTATTGGAACTACTACCAAATTTGATGATTTCCAGATTTAGAGGTCCACCAAATTTAGAATGTTGCTAAAGTTAGAAACACCTAACACATTTGATAGAGCTGGTTAAATTTGACCAAAATTTTCAAAATTTCTCATTTATCATGTGGCTAGAAATTCCATGTGAGAAAAAAAACTTGTAGAGTCCTATTTGGACCAATAATCAAATTTGACCAGATTGGTCATAGAAAACATGTGTTTTTTTATTTTATTTCTCTAACCCTGAAATTCAAAATACTAGGTAATCTGATTTTACAAGAAGCTGTGATCCCAAAATGAGAAAAAATTAGGCAAGCTTGGTTTTTTATTCAATTTTACTCATTAATCCCAAAATTGATCTTCCTAATTTGAAAAAATCATAACAAAAACATGTAGAATTTTTTTATTAAAAAAAAAAATTAAAATGAAAAGGTAGGGCTGAATCCTAGGGGAGGCCACGACCTCACTCACCAAAGGCCACAACTTATGTCAGGGCCATGGGTCTTCAAAAATTTCTATGAAATTTTGGCCTTTTTACATGAAAAAAGAAAGTGTTTTTTTTTTTTTAGATTTTTTTTTTTTTTTGAGATTTTGTCTTTGATATAAATGATTTTTTAATATCAAAAACTTTAGTTTTTTTTTAGAATATCAAAATAGATATATTTTTATTTTTATTTTTTTACAATAATTTATGTTTTTTTGGTAAAAAAAAATTACAATAATCTGAAAAAATGGAAATTAAGAATAGATTTGGAGGATGAAATTTTTGAAAAAAATTACAATTTGAAGGGGGAAAAATGTATTTGAGATAAAACCTTCAAATTTTACTCCAATAATACACCTGATGCATACAAAACTATTGTATAAACTACTTGATGATGTAGCCTTCACTACTTAACTGGAACAACTGGGAGTGTTATACAATGTTCTGGATGTAATGGTGAGCTCCAATGTGCTTCTAAATATGAAAAAAATATGAAACTAAAACACTCAAAAGGAAGTTCCCCCCCAAAAAATTTGATTATTCTTCTCACATCTCTCTAATTATCAGTATTATCCTTATAGATGCAAGAGAAGAGCATACAAAATGAAAGAAATTCATAGATTATAATCCCTATTAGGCTACCCTAGGTACCTTAACCCGCTCTAGTACCATGTAAAATTGAACAAGAATCTAATAGGCCTAGGGAAGCACTTAAACTAGGGAATGAGAATGAATACTGAACTCAAGACAATGCATGAATCATTCATTAAATTGGTGTAACAAAACAAGATTACATGGGATGTATTTATACTAAATACCTTTCACCAACCCTGCACAAGATCATGACCCTATGAGGTGTGACAAGCCTCTCACCAACCTAGCACAATATTATGACATGTGTCATGATCCTGTGAGGTGAGACAAATATACAAAACACTTAAATAAACTTAACTAAATAAGGTGTGAATGTAATCAACTAGTGGAACCAGTTAAGGAGATAACCATGTTCACACCTAATGGTGGAATTGGATAGAAAATTACCATGTTCACACCAATAGTAATGAATGATATCACTTATGGTCTTTCAAAGACTAAATGCACCAAGGTAATCCATTTCATATATGCCAAGTAAATGTGGGATAAATTGAATAATATTTATGAAGGAGATTTAAAGGTTAAGTTGGTAAAGTTGTAGACTCACTGAAGATAATTTGAGAGTTTTAAGATGAAGGAAGAATATTTTATGGCATCCTTCTTATAGAGAGTTGATGAGATTGTGAACATCATTAGAGGTCTTGGAGAGAAGCTTGAAGAAGATACTATAGTTCAAAAGGTATTAAGGTCTCTCTCTCTCTCTCTCAAGGTTGATTCTAAAGTATATATTATAGAAGAAAGTCATGATCTTACTCAGTTGAAGATGGATGAATTGCATGGTATCCTTACTACCTATGAGATGAGAATAAATGATGATGTACCACCAAAGAAGGATGCAACATTAAATTTAGAAATGAAGACAAAGAATAAGTTCTAAGGTAATAAACTCAAGGAGGATGACATATTTGATATCGATGAAGATGAACTAATTGCTTTGCTTACAGAGTAATTGAAAATAGGGTTAGGCAAGTATAAGGGTAAACTACCCTTTAAATGCTTCAATTGTGGAGAAGTATGACATTTTTCTAATAAGTGCCCTCATAAGCATAATAAAATCATGACCAAGGTCATGATGATGGCAAGAGATCATTTATTTTTGATAAAATCAAGAAGGGATTCAGAAGGTTTGACAACAAGAAAAAGTACTTTAAGGACAAGAAGAGTCTCTACACCAAATAAGATTGTAGCTCATCAAATGAGATTGAAGATAGTGAGTTAGAGTATAATCATGAAGATGATGGTCCTATTGAAAATGAATACCTCTTCATGGCTAAGGAAGGAAGTTACTCATATCAAAAGTAGTCTACTTGGAATGATTTAGATGATGACAAAGATGAGGTAGACTGTGAGACTGAATTGATGAATGCTCTTGAAGAGTTGAAGATTGAAAAGAATATTAACAAGAAGATGAAATCACAAATCAAGGACTATGAAGATTAGTTTAGTGTGTTTGAGTCAAAAATTAATGAAGACACCAAGGAGCATGAAGATATAGTCAAGCATCTTAGTTTTTAATTGAAAATCATGTTTACAAGCCTAAAAGATAAAGAAGATGAATGTTCAAGGCATGTAATTTAAAATGAGTCATTAAAAGCTAAGTTAGATAAGACATCTAGTAAGATGAAGCCATTTGTGAGATTTGAAAAGAGATCAAGTGATCTAGACAATATTCTGAGTGATAAAAAGCATGCAAGTGATAGAACTAGTCTTGGATACAAAGAAGAACTAGAAAATACAACTCAAGACAAGATGAAGACTAATGTAAAATAGACCTTGAAGGTTAACAATTAGTCAAGAAATGAATATGTTGGTAGAATGAAGACAAATCAGATCAAAAAACCAAATGGTATGAGGTATGCAAGTTTCAATGGTTATTGTTACACATGTAATCAATTTGGGCATAGAGCTAGAGAAGATAAGAGACATGTTAGAGATGAGTTTATATGAAACTATGATGGGGGTCATCATTCAAAAGGTGAGTCTTCTTCAAAAGGAGTAGTTTTTTTTAATTGTCAAAAGAAAGGACATATTGAAAGATTTTTTTCTAATCAGCAAAGGTAGGATAAGCTTATTACAAAAGGTATAGTTTGCTTCAACTATAAAAAAAGAGGTCACATTACTAGATTTTGAAAGCAAAGGCCTAAAATACAAAACAGGTTTAATCAAGCTCCTAGAGTGCAAGAAAGAAGGCAAGTTAACTCATGGAAACTAAATGTGGTAAGTGTAACTCATGATGCATCTGTAGGTCCAAGTAATCTATTTGCTAAGGTGGAGAATGATATAGAATTTGGAGAGTGCTAAGAGCTCTCATTGTCTACTCATGTTGTGAATGAAGATACCAAGATCAAGGAGAAGACCAAGGTTCTGGTTGAGGCTAGTTCTAATGTATGTTTGGATACTAATGAGCAACTTGCTATGTGTGAGCAAGTTTTAATCTTGGTTTCTATCTTGTTAAGGTTTGAAGGTGATGTTTTGCAATATAAACAAGATACTTCGGTGATCACCGTATGTCAAGATTCCTCCAAATATTGTATATCTTATCATAGAAGAGAAAGTGAGTGATGTAAAAAAAGAACAAGTTGTCAAAGTTCAGACTAAGAAGAATATGAACAATAATTCTTATAGCTAAGGATTTCAGTGGTTACTAAGGAGATGTGGGCCACTCTTAGCTTCACTTTATTTTAGATCATTTTGGTGTAGAGAATTTATTTTTTTATACTTCTTAAGAGACTCATTTTAGTGGAAAAGTAAGTTTGGTGGTGTTCTTCATAAGGTCCTATAAGGAAATAGATGAGTGTTTCCAGTTGGAGTTAGTATGTTAAGATGGGAGAAGTGCTTTGATGAGGTTAAAGTGATGTCATAAAGTGTTTTTGTTTGCAGTGTCTACAAGATCAAAATGGGTGTTTTTAGGTATCATAATGAGATTTATGGAATGTCAATAATAGTTTGTTGCTTAGATGGGTCTGTGCACTTCTTTGTGATGTGTTACAAGTGGTTTTGTGTTTTGATGATCTTGTTTATGAATTTTGGAAGTTTTTTTTTTATGTACTTCCAAGTTAAACCATGGTATATGAAGTCAAGTTTTCCAAAGGTATGAAGGCTAAAATCTTGGTTCATAAGTGTGTGATGGTTTTCTCTAGGTGTGCAATAAGTTTCAAAAGTGGGCATTGACTAGAAGGAGGTTTGTTGACCTTATTTGTTTTGAGATTCTAGAGTTTTGATCTATGATAGAAAAGTGGTTTTACTTATGATTTAAGGTTAAAGGATTATTAATAGGTTTAAAGGGACAATGGGTTGCCAAATCAATCTTCAAAAAGATTTGAAGATTTTTGTATTTCAAATTATTCATGTTTTTTTAATGGAGGCTTAATTAGCTAGTAGATTTATGAAGGAATTATGTTTCAAAGGATGATATAGGTGTTTAAAATTGGTTTGATTAAGGGGGTATATGAGATTGATCTAGATATGAAATTTAAGGTCTTGAAAGTATGTCTACTAAAATTTATGGGCTCTACAAGTTCTAGGTAGGGCTTTAAGGATTCTAGACAGGCCTAGTGTGAAGATTTGATATTTTTGCTCAATTTATCTAAAATAATAAAGGAATGAGTGTTTCAATGTAATTTATATGATTTTTTTAGATCATGTTTCCTATTTGGTGAGTGACATGAATTCTTGTTGGTGGTCCTTGAGGTGGATTAAGAGAAAAGGCTAGTAAGCTTGTGTGGTGGTTTTTCATGGTACGTGAAGATCTCAAGATGCTCAAGAGGTGAAATAGCTTAGAGATATTATGGGGAGTCCATATAAAATGTTTCTTGGTTATTTCCATTATATTTAAATACTTTTATGTGTTTTTTCTTCATTGGATGCAGTGTTTGGTTGAAGAGAGTGTTGACATATAACAAGAAGTTGTCAAGGCAAGAAGAGGTAGGCTCAAGGTAAGGGGGATTTTGTATCATATTTATAATGTGTTATTATCTTTTTGGTGGTATTATTAGGTCCTCAATATTATTTTTTTCCCACTTTTTCATTGTGTCAAAGGGGGAGAACATTCCTATTATGAGAATTCTTGAAGAGAGAGAAGGAAGGTGAGCTATATGATGGGTGTTGACATCAATGACAAAGGGGGAGATTTTTGTATATTTTTTAATGATGTCATATAGGTTTCTAGGTAAGTGGATTAAGTGTCTTGATAGTCTAAGTGTCAATGACAAAGTCTGTAGCATGCTTGTCCTAATATGATTAAAGTAGGCTTGGTTGATCTTTAGTTATGGCATGATTAGGAATGGGTCTGAATTATTGAGCATGTGTGAGGGGTCCTATCATAGGTTAAGGATGATTGGAGAGTTTATGGAAGTTAATGGTATTATTCTAGTTCTTCATCATGTTCATCTTGGCATTGTTGGTTTTGTGATAGAAAATCTGAATAGAAATATTGATGACATTATATTTCATATGTGTGAAGGTTTTAGGAGCAAATTGATATATGTATGGATTATCCTATATGAGGATATCATATGTTTAAAATTTAATTACATGTGATTGAGTATAAAAAAATTTATTAAGGGGTAAAGTTGGTTTCTCAAAAAAAAATTACTATGTTCCCACACTTAGCCAGACCATCACTGCACATCTTGTAGATATGGATGAACTAACAAGTTTGAGAATTTATTTCTAGTACTTATAAAGTCAACCAAGGTAAAATTAGTTCATGTATATATTTTATACAGTTCCAATAATTTCCCCTAAAAATTTGGACTCTTGAAGTGTTTTCTTGCTTAAGTTATAAAGCTTCAAAGTTGGTCTTGTAGACTGTGTCAAGCCAAAGACCATTAAGTTTAAATACATTGAACTCTGATGTCACTAGTAAGTAAATATAACAGTGCATATTAAATCATATATCTTGATCCAATAGTATGTTTAAAATTAAATATTTCAAATAATGAATGTGCTAGTGATAAGTGTCACATTCACAGAGCTTAGATAGAAAATCAATGGTTTATGGTTGATTGTATATTCAAAAGATCAATGGTGCAGGTCAAGTCAAAGAGTCAATGTGTGTAGAAGACATGAAGATATACCAAGTGGTAAAATATTGGATGTTTTTATTTAGATATAATGGTGATCATTTCAAGATAATGATCAAACTACTTATAGGAGATTAATAGAGTGTGTTTGTTCTAAATTGTTAGAAAGCAGCGAGATGATGATAAGTGCTCGATGTTTAACAGTAACGTAAAGGTAAAGACTGATCTATTTATAAGAGATATACAATTAATATTTTTTCAAGCTATGATAGGTCATGATATGAGTTCAACATGTTCAAATTTTAGCAGTTCCTTAGTGACCATTGGAATTCAAATATTTGAATTTTCGAGGGAGGACCAATCTATAGTTTTTTTGCTATGAATTTTGATATATGTAGAATTTGATCATGGTGTAAAAGGAAAAGTTATATAGGAATTCATGGTACATATATATAACATAATTAAAAGGTAAATTTTTTTTTACAATCAAATATATGGATCTCCAAAGTTGAATGTGTATATGTTCATGTTGTGTAAGTAACCCGAGAAGGGTATTTGAGTTATTCTTGATGGTATTTCAATGTTTTAAGATGAAATAAGTATTGGAGAGTGTTATATACTTCATTAATACCATATGTATGGATTATTGAGGTTTTAACACTATTTTATATGATCAAAGGCTTAGAAGTTGAATGTGTGTTTATTCTTGGTGATCATATGTACATAATGATATATTGACTAATTGTGTTATAATAGAAGTGTGTTATGATGGATATTTTCACTTGAGGACCTATAGATCATTTTTCATGGGTATTTATATTATTAAAGTTTTCTTATGTTCTAATTTTTCTTCGATAAGTGACAAAGAGGTGAATGGGTCTCCATAGAACTTAAAATGACATTTAGTCTATTTGAAAGAGGGTACTATTTAAAGGTGACCCATGTAGATGCCTTAAGAGTGAGGGCATGTGTTATGGAAAATAAGGAAGGTTTTGAACATGATATTGATGAATAATCTATAAAATATGAAACCAAATATGATGGTTTCTAGACTTGAGAGAATAGGTGTGTGTAAGAGTTGAAGAGTGAAGGAAGGAAGAAAAGGTGTGTGCCCAATGATGGGTTGTAAATAAAATCCACTTGATGACTATGTGTATGACATGTAGGTTATATTTATGATGTAAAAATAGTGATTTTACAATTTTTAATGTTAAGTATGAGTGAAGAGGTCTAGAGTGATCTAAAAGGATGTTTTGGATGCCTTGAGTGTGAGCAAAAGATAGATTATGTCTGTGTGAGCTTGGTGGTTGATTTGAGAGGCAAATTAGAGTGTGTAATGTGTGTATGACCTTTTGGTCATGTTTTTGATAGTGTGATATAGTTGTTTTTGAGAAGTGTAGAGTGATCTAAAAGGTGTTTTTGGATGTTTGTGGCTATGTGAAAAAGTGAAGGGGTTGATATACATTATGTCTCGATCAGATTGATAGTCAATCAGTGTTTAGGAGATGTTCATATCATAGGTGTTGGAAGGGTGTTCAGCATTTAGGTCAAAATAAATTTACCATCCTAGGGGTAGGTTCTCCTTATGGAATAGGTGTTTCACTAAATTATGGTTAGGACTTGACCATCCCAGGGGTAGGTGCTCCTTATGGAACAAGAGTTTCACTAAATTTTAGTCAGAAGGACTTGGCCATCCTAAGGGCAAGTGCTCTTTGTAAAATGGGTGTTATACTAAATTATCATATTTTTAATACCTTATAGGACAATTATTCAATTTTTGAAGGCTTGAGAGTGAGTTTTATTCCCTAAGAAGGTTTCCCACATAGATCTTGTGTTGTGTGCATGTGATCTTGCATTATCTATTATTCTTTGTTATAAACATCTTAAATGTTTCATGACTGGTTATATTGAATGCTTAAGTGTTTAAAGGGTTTGTAAATTTAATTTGATTATTTTATACCATTGATTCACCCTCCCCCTCTTAGTGGTTTGTACCTCTAACAAACACCACAATGGTATGTAACTCTAAAATGTTTCATGCTATGCCTATATTATGGAAGATATATTTTGATGGTGCTAAATGTAAATTAGGTTCTAGATTAGGAGTGGTATTAATCAATCCCATTTGAAAATAATACAATTCCTCTTAAAAAATCCAATTCCCATGCCCTAATAATCTCATAAAGTATGAAGCACTTATTCTTGGATTATAATTTAAAATCAAACACAAGGTCAAGGAACTATTAGTTTTTGGTGATTCTAAACTAGTAGTTAATGAGGTCAAAATTAAATATCAATGAAAGTTATCCTATCTTAATAAATATAAATTTATAGTGTGGGACTTAATTGAGTGTTTTGATGCTTTAAACATTGTGTCAATCCCTATGGAAGAAAACAAGGTTGCTAATGAACTTGCTTCAGCTACAGCCAACCTTATGCCTAATCAAGGTTTCAAGTTACAAAGCCTTACCATTGAATTAGTCCCATGTCCCATATTATTAGATAATGTCAACTATTTACAAGTATTCAATGATGATCAACAAATCATAGACTTCATGACTAGCTCAATAGCATTTGAGGATCACATCATTGATGAAGCCATTGAAAATACCATTAATAATGACAAAGTTGAAGGCAAGCTTACTGACAAGGTCATTCATTTGAGTGATAATAATATCTCTAAAGGGATGATAGCCTTAGAGATACTATTTGATTTAAACAAACTAACTAAGACTATCAAGATTCCCAAAGTAGATGGGAAGGACTACAATGTAATTGACCTAGGTTCCCAAGCTCAACCTTAGTTGGTGAACATTGGTATAGCCTGCACAAGAATTAAAACAAAGAGAGACAAAGATTTTTTGACCAATTATAGGGTTTTAATAACATGTTCCTATGACGACTTAAATATCTTTGATCCTATGGTCATAACCCACACCATATCTCTAAAAGAAGCCTACAAATCATTTAGGCAAAAATAAGGGCCAGTCAACCCTATCCTATAACTAATTATATACAAAGAGGTTAAGAAGTTACTAGATGCTAATATAGCATTTACCATTAGACACTCCACTTGGGTAGCTAACCTAGTACCAGTTAGGAAGAAAAATGGTGAAATAAAATTTTGCATTGATTTTAGAAATCTAAATAGAACATCTAAAAAGGATAATTACCCATACCTTATTTTGATCGAGTAATCCAAATTATTTTTGGTTTTGATATGATGTATTTTTAGGATATAATCAGGTGATAGTGAACAAAGAAGATAAAATGAAGACTATATTTACTACTAAGTGGGGCACTTTTGCTTACAAGAGAATGCCTTTTGGATTGATAAATGTAGGTGTAACTTTTCAAAGAGAAATGTATCATGCATTCCAAGGCCTCATAGGTAAGTGAATTATAATTTACATATATGACCTGACAATTTTTTCAAATAATAGGGAAGATCACATCATTCACTTGTAACAAGTATTTGAAAGGTATATAAGATATGGAATTTCTCTCAACCCAAAGAAGAGCATTTTTGTGTAACTGATGAAAAACTGTTGGGATATGTTATAACTAAGGAGGGGATCTCTATAGACCCAAATAGAGTAAATTCAATATCAAGGATAGAACCTCCTAATAATAGGAAGGAACTAAAGTCTTTTTTTGGTAAAATTAACTTTGTGAGAAAGTTTATTTCTGGTTTTGTAGAAATAGAGAGACCTTTAAATGACATGTTTAATAAATATGCTAAGATCACTTGGAATGAAGAGACCAAGAATTCTTTCAAGGAAATCAAAGAAGAAATTGTACAAGCCTATGTGTTGATAAGTCCAAACTTTATTAAAGACTTCTATCTTTACTCGTTTATGTTTGACCATATAATTACAACTATCCTAACTCAAAAGATAGATGGATGTGATCATCCTATTGCCTTCATGATTACTAATTTTAAACATATTGAATTGAATTATTCTCTTATTTACAAATAATAATGTTATCTGGTCAAGTTAGTGAACACATTTAGGCATTATATCCTTAGAAATAAGGTACATACAATACTACTAGACCTTGCCACTAAGCTCATGCTTAGTCAATTTGAACTTGGATAAAGGAGAGGTGAGTATATGTATATTCTACAAGAATATGATCTAGAGATGAATTCTATAAAGTTGGTAATATTATAAGGTTTAATTCAATTTATTTCCAATACTAATCCTAAACTAAGTGTCATGTAGGTAGAATAACAAAAAATTTAGCCCAATGATTGGTATGATCCTATTCATTTGCTAATCAATCAATATTATCGTACATGGTTAATTAGAAATAAAAAGAGAGATTTAAGGCTCAAATGAACTCATTTTATAATCAAGGATGGAGTGTTGTACAAGAGGAACTTTAAAGGCATTTACCTAAGGTATGTTTCCAAGGAAGAGATAGTGAAGATCTTAAGCACTTTCCATGAAAAAATTGGAAGTGGACATCCATATAGAAGGACAATAGCCCATAATGTCCTTAGGTATGGTTATTATTGGCCTACTATCTTTAAATATGCTCACAAGCATGTGAGAGAATGCCACTCATGTCAAATATTCAACACTAAAGAGTCTAAGGTAGCCATGCCATTAAAGCCAATAATGATTGAGAAACCCTTTGCCTAATGGAGATTGGATTTTGTGTGGATAATTAACCATAATTCATTAGATGGTCACAAGTATGTTCTAACTACTATTGAATACTACATAATATGGACTGAAGTAGTGGTAACCAAGTAGTGTAGGACTGAAGAGGTGATCAATTTTTTAGAAGAAAACATATGCACAAGATTTGGCACACCAATATCTCTAGTCTATGCCAATGGATTTGATTTTCTATCTATTGAGATTATGGAATAGGCATATGAAAATAGAATTATTCTCAATTTATCATCAAACCATTATTATCAAGGCAATGGAGTGTCTAAATCAACAAATAATAACTTTATGAAAGCTGTAAAGAAGTTTGTAGCTAATAAACCAAGAACATGGCACAAGCTACTTAAGTATACCCTTTGGGTAGATAGAACAAGATTTAAGCAAGCTCTCAAGGAATCACCATTCTTGATGGTATATGTTTAAGAGCCTATATTTCCTATCACACTCAAGTGGCCAACATATAGGTTCATGCAAGAGTACATGGAAGAGGACCAATAATTGGCAAGTTCAAGGTTGTTAGACATCATACAGATGAAAGATGCAAGAAAGGAGGCTTTTTCTAGTTTTAGTAGACACCAAACCAGATTCAAGATGTGGTTTAATAAACATTCAAAGATAAAGGTGTTTAAACAAGGATATTTGGTTCTTCTTTGGGAAAAAGCCTCAAAACCAAAAAAAAAGCATGGGAAGTTCACACCTTTTATTTATTAAAACCTTGGGGGATAACACCTTCAAACTAAGAGACTTGTAAAGAGTAGAGTATACATTTCTAACCAATGAGTAATACCTTAAGCACAATTTATTTGTTGTCCCACCTAGAGTCTTCATGGAATGAACTGTAAGAGTAGTTAGAATTAGTGTTGGCAGGCTAGATTAGTTTCCTTATTATTCTTTCATTCTTATCCATTGTTGCTTGTTTCCTTTGATTTTTGTTGGTGTGCTTGGTGTGTTTGTTTTCCCTACTTTTAATAAGTTTATTCTAGACATCCCTCAACTCATAGTTCAGGAATACAATTATGTTTTCTCAACATTGGTTGATCATGGATTATTGAAATATGAGCTTAATGTTATAGTTTAGAGAAATTAATAAAGACTAATAAATAAATTAATTTCTCCTTGAGATTTTAAACCTTGTTTTGATCTAAGTTTGGTTCTAATAAGGACTACACATATAGAGTGAAAGATTGAATTATTAAGATATAGTCATGTTTGCACTTTAAAAAACATTAATTTCTTAGGACAAAGTTTACAACCAAGGATGATGGTTGAAGATAAAACATGTGACCAAATCCCAAAACCTAGATAATTTAGTTCACAACCTTCACTAGAAAGTCAAAATATCTTAAAATACAAAAAATAAGATCTTATTGTAAAAATTAAAAGGCTTTTTAGGCAAAGGTGATTCTAATAATCTCCACTAGGGCTATGGAAACCTAGTTGGTAGTGGAATCAGGCATTGAGTAGAGCCAAAGGTATATCTATTGGGGCTATGAAAGCCTAGCTAGTAGTAGAGAAATACCCAAGCCTTTCTTGAGGTAAAGCATGATTCTTAATGAACATACAAATATGCTTTAAGTTAATGTTAATGGTTAAAGTCATGAATCTAGAATTTGTTCTCTAAATCCTATGGAAATCAGTAAGTGGTATCAGAGCACACACATATCATGGCTATATCTTGATGTTTGATCCTAATTTTACATGTGCAATATTTATTCTAACCATGAACTAATCTTAATAATGTTGTTTGATCAAGTGGAATAAGTAACCTAGTTATTAGTCTAAACCAAAGTCTTTAAATTCTAATATATTGTTATGTTTCCCCTAGAAGTCACCATTTGTTGAGGTCAACATACCCCCATTTCTAAAAAATGGGGTACCCTTATCTTAAACTATGTAAATTTGTACCTTAAAATTAAAATTCACTTGATCAGAGTACCACTAACATGTTTACACATTATTTTAATTTGAAGATCATTCACACCTAATTTGGTTGGCATATGTGTTCATAATTATGATTTAATCTTGCCAAAATTACTAACATTATATCTTTATGTTTCAGGTTGTAGCTCTAATGGAGTCTATTTGGAATGAGCAATACTCAAATTTCTTAACTTTTGGCTTTTTACTAGCCTTTGGTCTATTAAAAATCAAATTAAAGTCATGTTTAATCATCTTGAAACCCTCATTCAAATTAACTTAGCTCACATCCCTTTGAATCAAATTAAAATTTGCATGGGAGCAATTTACACATGAATGATTAATTAAGTCATAAACCTATTTTAATTTTTATCCTAAGGTTTAGTCATGTTTATCAACATGACCAAACCTTAGTATAAATTTTTTATGTTGTGTCCCTTTAAGTCCCAATCCCCCCTTGGTCCCTTTTATTTCCACATGGTCTAACTAACCATCAGGTCCTTTTGTTATGTCTTAGACTTTAGCTAAAAACCTTGTCCTAAGACCTTATGCCATGTCTTTTATTATGTGCAGGGTCCCCTTTATCATGTTTAAATCTTCACTTAAAAAATTTATCCTAAGGTTTTACCCATGTTTATAAACATGAAATAAAACCATAGTCCAAAAACTTTATGCCAAGTTCTTTATTTTCTCAAGCTTGACTTAAATATCAATTTCAACTTCAGGATCAATGGTCCACATTTTATTAGGAGATCAAGATCTAACAAAGTGAGATTAAAGACAAAGCCCCAGACCTAAGCTAAAGTTCAAAAATATTTCAAAGATCAACAATACATGTTTTCTCAGGCAAGATTTATCTAATGATGTGTATTGAGTCAAAACCTCAATGGAGCCCTGAGATAAGCATGAAGGTGACAAGTGTCACTCTCAAGGCCAAAGAATAGTCATCAACCAATGGCATTTCACCTTAAGGACCAAGATCCAATATAGCACATTTACTTGAGTGAAGATGATCAGACGATGCATAGAAAACATTAAAAATTCAAAAGCCCTGAGGACAAACATGGAGATGACATGTGTCATATCCATGAGCCACAAATTAAAGCTCAAGCATCTTTCAAAGATCAATGGTACATGGATGAACGTACACATTCTGATTAATAGTCCATAGAGAAGGAGGCATAATTAAGCAGATCAAGATTTATGAAGCATAATTTATCCATGCAAACAAGATCCATGGTGTTAGATCAATGTTGACATTTTAATAAAGCTCAAAGTGAATACATAAGTGACAAGTTTCATAACCATGGGGAATGTATCTAGTATCTAATAGTGTTTGAGTTTTTAGATCAAGATCGATAGTCTGTATTTAGCTGTGCAAGGATGATCTAATGGTGTGAGATCAAGGTGGAATTTTTAAAAGGCAATGGTCAATTTTTAAATATTAATGAGTAAAAAATGCCATAGGGATGTCATGAGCTCATCATTTGAACTAGTTACCACCATTAAAGCACTAAAAAGATCTTCAAAAGAGCCTTAGCATACACTAAATCCCTAATTCAACCCTATATTGATCATAATCAATCATAAGAGAGTTGAATTATCATCTGTGCAAGAAGAATTCGATCTAAAACCAAAGCACAGAACACTAGTGAGCAATTTGAATAAATTCATGGCCACTATGGTAAATTGTAGAAAATTCCTTACTCTACACCATCTTTAGGTAATAACAAATTCTATCAACATCACTATGCGCAAATATCTAAATCCATGGATTATGGATCAACAAAAAGAAGAGGAGAAAAAATGGTTACCCTAGGAGCATCAAATAGAGCACAAATAGAAACCTTAGCTCCAAAAGTGACTCAATCATCAATGGGGGTTCAATTTAATCCTGAAACCACTAGCTTGGAAAGAGAAATAGAAAAGGAGGCCATGATTGTTGGAAAGGAATTCACATTTCAAAAAGTGGAACCATTTACTAGTTTGACTCCAGTGGAAGGACAAAGGTCTGGTGAGGTTCCTATCTTTAAAGAAGACCCATTGAAGCTACCCCAAGCATAATCTAATAAATTTTAGGTTGTCATCAAATCCATGTTGTAACAACAATTTTTTTAGAAGAGACTCTCATCTTGTCAATCCAAAAAAACAAATTCAATCTATTTGAGGACACTATGATTGACTTATTCAATTCCTTAAATTTAGTCAAAACCAAATAAGAGGCAATAAACAAGCAAAATTCCATGGCTATAGAACAAGCTGGCCAATGGAAGGCTTCAAGGTATCAAGTGAAAGACTTGATCAAGAATCAAGTCCATGAATTCAGAATAGTTAGCCTAGCCTATTTAAATATGGCTAAGGATATATTAGTGAATAAGATCAAATCCTTGATCAGCTGGTCCAAACAGATGGAGGACATTTACAAGGACCTCAATAACCTAGGAGATCAAGAAAAATATTTGTTCATTAGACTCATTTTTGACCTCAAGTTGATCAATGAGAAACATTATATAATGAAGATCCTGCAAGGAAGGCAGAAGGCTATAATAGCACCAGGATCCCAAAGTTGGTTGTATTAGGAATATTCTTTTAAAACTAGCATTGTATAATTTTTTAAATGCAACATTATTTTTAAGGGCATGCATAGCTTGTAAAGTACATTACCTATAGGTCAATATATTATAAAATTCCATTTATTCTAGAATGTAACAGAAAGGATAACTATCTTATACACATGTATAAATGTAATTTATCATTACTGACCATCATACCTCATGAATTGTCTATATAAAAAGGTATTTAAAATTGTAAGAGAGTTTTTGGAGCCAAAAAACTATTTGTAGCTTTTGAGAAAATTAATATAAGCAAGTAATTCTATAAATTTTATCTGCATTTGCTTGTGTGAATTGCTATCATGGTTTCTCTCATTTTTCTGGTCTTATTTTCAAATTTGAAGTGTTCTTATGAATTTTGAATGTGCATATTTTAATGTAGAGTTACTAATTTGAGATAATGCTAGATTATTTTAAAGTTATTAGGTTTACTTTGCTTTCTTTTCTCTTCTTATATCTAGTTTAATATTATTTGCTTGCTAGGGTAAAATTCTTAAAGTAGAACTTGTTCTCATTTACATCTTTTCTTACTTTCCTCAAATGGTTGCCTACTTGTGGTAGGATTTGAGCTTATGATACTTCATTTTGTTTGAAAAAAATTCAACAACACCTCTCTTTTCTACCCTACCCTTCCTTTCACTCTTTTTTATCAATTCAACTTAGATCAGTTTCATTATGAATATTCATCTTAGTTTAGCTTTAGACTTATTTTTTAGCATAATTCACTTTAAATAACATAGATCATATTAAAAATCAAAGATTAATTATTAATCCATTATGGTTCCCAACAACCAACTAATATAAATTTATGAAATAGTCAACCTATTCTGCCTCTATTCCACCACGGATAATAGGATTATCACAACCAATAACTCATGTAATGTATTTTATGGATCCATAAATGAGAAGTATTTATTAAACACTATATGAACTTGATAATACATTTAGGTGCATCAAAAACCCACTAGGTTGGAAGTATGTATTTTTTCACTTTTCAGCCTACTAGGTCGAATGGTTTAACCTATTTGTTTTCCCTGTTAACCCCTTACATTTTGCAAAACAAGTGCCTTATGGTAGTTATTTCTCCAAACCCTTCAAACCCATTTCCCTAGTTGGTTTTTCCTACCTTTGGAATATAATTTGGTTTCATTTAAATGTATATAAATTCTTAAAAACACTCAAATCATTAATATATTCAAAAACCAGCTTGAGATTCTTAGTTACCTACCTGTAGTGCACCCATTGTCACCTCTGGGAGTCCCTCTCACCTAGCCTATCGTCTCCTTTCCATCCTAGATTTTTTGGTCTCTTAGATTTATTTTTATCTCTTTCACAAGTCAAAAATACTAAATGACTTTCATTTCAACCTTTATAATCACTTTTTACAAATCTTAAATCTTTCAAATCTTTTTCATCAGATTCCTTATTCTACCTCTATCTTTGTCTCTACTAATCCATTTTTCAAACCATAAAATTTTCTACAATCATGATGATGTATGGAATATTTTCCACTAATATATGCCTATATTTTAATTTTTTAAAATTTTGTCTATTTTTTTGCACTAACTTCTATAGGTTCACCTAATGTTGTTCATATTGGACATCTTCACTTCTCTTGTAGTCTACTTTTTTATCTAACAACACTAAAGTAAGTAAAGGTTTATATTTTTCAATTCTATCCTTTTATTTATCTTATTTTTTTATTACTACATCTTACTTACCATCAATTTTATGTGTTATCATGTTCTATTTCTTGAAGCATCATCCCCTATTACACCTTAGTGACACACGATGAGCTTTGGGTGGAGCATATGTATACACATAATATTTTAAATTTTTATTGATTACTAACACTTTATTTCTTGTAAGAACCCATCATGTCTCAATCTCTATAAGTACAAGTTGAAAGGGGTGAACTAGGAAAGGGGTGGGTAGACCATTGGTGCTTTGAAAGATTGTTTTCCCTTTTTCCACTTGTTATCCACACACTTGTCTCCTAAAACCATTTTCCCTAAGATTTTTCTTCTCTGTTGTACCCATTCCAAGAATTTGCTACATTTTATCCTCTTTTTCTTCACTTAAATCCCATTTTTTTAGTCAGATATGCTAGGTTGGTTGGGTCAACCTTGTATAATTTTAGGATATTTTCACTTAGGAATTAGGTTAGCCTTTGGCCAACTTAGCTTGGGACCTAGTGAATTATTATCCAAAATTATTCTAGGTCAACTGGGTTGACCCTGTTAGCCAAGATTTTTAGAAGGGTCGAGGTCAAATTTACCTATAAATACAAGTTCATTTCCATAATTTATTAAGAAGAAGCAAAATAATAAGAGTGAATGAACATATGCTTATTGACCATTCTACTTGAGAAGTAAAGTTTAAGGTTTCATACTTTCTTTGGAGATATGGATCTTATCTTGTGGATATGTCTTTTAGATGCATTGAAAGGTTATGTATCCTAGATCTCATTATCATTTTCATCATTACATAATACAACCTCTTATGAGGCACCTTGGCCAAGGGAAAGATTAAGGCTTGATGATTTCATCTTCAAAGGTAAGTATTCCTAAATTTATTTATCCTTTTTAGGAGTAGATAGATATGTATTTTTGATTCTCTTCCATGTATTAGGATTTTGTATATATTAACGTGAGTATATGTCTTCTGTGCATGTTTAGTTTTATTTTTTATAACCTCAAATTTGTGTTATAATATTTGGTGAGAACTATATTACATTTAATTTATTTTTTATTAGTATAGGTGATTATGTTAGACTAGAGGCTTTCTAACCCTCCTTATCATGGTGTATTGTAGTAAGAGATCCCTTAATCGGGTCTAGTATATATCCATATTGGTCATGTTCCTACTTAACACATGTATCCCCAATCAAAAGTATATGGTATGATCTATCTTCTCTAAGTTAGGATTGATTTATATACATGATGTACTTTTGATTACATACACAAATTACTATGCATGTTGAGCATCATTGATTTCAAATGGTAGCTTTGATAGAAGTGTTTTAAACCATGCATCATATTCTTGTACACTTTTAGTAAGTTATTGATTTATATCTTTCAACACAACAATACTTCATTATTTAAATTTAGGAATGTCAAATTCCTAAAGGAATACCATTTTGATTTTATCATAGTTAACCACTGCATGTTGAGGGTTGAACTTTTTGTACCACTTGTGTGCTCTCTCTAAAAGTGTAATCATGAATTATGTGGATTTTTTCTTAAAAGAAGTGATGCCTCGTACCCTCCAAATAAGTTCAAATTTATGGATGTGTTCTATAGCATTCTATATGCCTTTATATTCAAGTAGGTGAAATGTCATTTCATAATATATTATTGGCAATTGAGGTGCTTATGTTGATGGCTATTGAGAACCCCCAGAACTTGTCCCTTGAGGGGGAAGTCCACCACTTCATCTTATGTCATCTCCTAGTCCACCTTCAATACTTATAATAATAACACCCATGTTGTGGGTTGTGGTACCCAGTTGACTAATAATATTTGGTCTCGTACTCTATCCACTCTAAATTCTAGGTCCTCCAGGCATCCCAAATTATACCATGAAATTCCCTTAAATAGGGAAAGTGTCAATTATGTATGAGTTACAATTGGCTCAGTTACAGTATACTTTATAGGATTAGTTTTTAATTCCATGTTATTTTTATCCCAATTATGTATATGTAATTTGTCTTATTCAAAAGCATGAGCACACACTATGGTTAGGAAACTTGGTTGGTTAAAACTTGGTTCTTCAATTTTTGCTTTCCAACTAGTTTCTCCTTCATATGATAAGAGTGGCATGGGGTGCATTTATAAAGTGATGGGATCCTCTTTTTGTGTTTTTACTTCCCTACGGATCCTAATAACACTTCTTGAGTTCTCCTAATCCCTTCTCATGTTGCTTAATCCTATGATCCTCTTTCAATCTTCATCATATTTTTGATTCTGTAATTCTCACTGAATTGCTACCATTTTAAACCTAAAATATTTTACCAACTCTTATATATTCCCATCCTAAATGTGGTGCTCATGAAAAAAGGGATTTATCTCTCCTTTAGCATAGTTTCAATCCTATAGTTAATAAAAAAACTTCTTGATTTCTAATGATAAATGTCGAATATATTGGTCATGCATTTCTCTGAGGAACTAGAACTTAGCTTCTTCATGACAAGAATAGGTAGTTATATCATACTCTAAAATATAGATATTTAACACTCATTTCCACCAGATGTTAACAGCTCATGTCCATGGTGTTCTGATTCATGCTAAATCTCTTTGTTGTTTTAATATCCAAGACTGTCTTCTCTTAAAGTTTTATGATCAGCCTTGAGCATACGTAGATATCCAAGTATGCAAATGAATTGGGATTTCAACAACAAAAGTTTCGTATAATGTAATGTAGAGATTATTTTCTACCCACTAACTTGCAAAAAATCTTGGTTCAAGGTAAGGAACCACAAAATTATCCTCAACCCCAATAATCCATTGCTCAATACTCTTAAGGGTGATACATTCAAGCATCTTCCATTACTATGTAGCAAGTGCTACAGGTTCTAGCAATAGAACTAATATATTGGGTTTATATTCTTAATAATTTTTTTATCACTGAAGTGAGACCCAATAAGATAGTACACTATCCCTTCACACAAGATTTTGGTCTTATGCACTCACCTGAAGTACTCAACAAGAGACTAGTTTCCATGGATTATGTTGTGTAGTAATTTATCAGTCATAATCTTTGGGTTAATACTTATATTTGATTAGAAGTTACATATAAAAAGAGATACACTACTTTGATCCTAGTATCATTACACTCAATAACCATAATTATGCAAATAAGTTCCATGAAGTTTAGAGATTGTTACTCAAAAAACATAAAATTTTGCATGAACTCATATTAATTACAATAATAGTACTCAACACAAACCTACCACATGCATAATTATCATTTAATTAGAATAGGAACATTGAATATGACTATAATATCTATAACTTTTATATTATGCTTTAGTAAAATGTTATCCAAAATGTGTCACTTAAAATAATTTCATATAGGGGTATTTATCATTGTTTTTCCCTAACCAAGTAGTTACAACATAAATGACATGAGTAATTGGCCAATGAACTCTTCATGAATTGAGAGTCATGGTAGTATATTAACTAGTTTCTCTTAAGGGCCTAGGCCTTTTCACCCCTTATATACTCATTATATGCTAGATCCTTACTATCATGTGTCTATCTCCTTTTGGGTCAGTGTAAAACTCATGGTCGATAAGGTCTAGGTGACCCTTGAGAATCACTCCTTAACCAACTCTCATTTCCCATGTGCTCTCCAAGTATTCTATTATTATTTTGAGTCCTATGTTCTTGAGTTCCTCATGGTTAAATCTCCTCTTTGACTAGATCTTATCATGCCGGTGCTTTCACACCCATGTCCTTTCACACCTTATTGGTTATGTGCCACGGTCCATCTATGATAGGCTAATTTTGTGCCCTAGTATATCTAAATTATACTCCTTTTGCACTATACCAGTTTCATGTCAAAATACCAAAATACTTAGCCAAAATTTGGGGTCCAACAATAAATTTTTAAAACTTTGATTATTTTGAAAAAGACAAATATAGATTTTGTGAAGAAATAGTTTGGGCAAGAATGCATATCATGTGCCATGTATTGTACAAAGTGACAATTTTATGTTTTGAAAACTATTTGAAAACTTATAAATATATTTTAACTAGTGTATATGTGCTTGATTATCTATAATAATGGAGTGTTAAGCAAGTTGAATGCCCTCAAAATCTGAAAATTTTCATTTTGCATATTGCAAACTATCAAATATGAAATCTAATGCTTGTGAATTTTTTTAGATGAGCCCATTATGATGCCCCAATTTGAGATGAGGAAAATTACCTACAAATCACTTGTCTTAAAATAAAAAATGAGAGAATTTGTGAAATATGTAATCCAATAGTAACATATGAACATTTGAATTGTATTCTATTTAAAAAGATGTAGCATTGAAGCATACAAAATTTTTGGATATTGTATTTCATAATTATTATTGAATCAATTTTTGAAGTAATATATGTGCTTAACCCTAAATTTTAGAATAGTGTGTGGGGTATAGGGTTAGTAATATAGAAATAGTTCAAGCACAAGGGTGATAAACTAATTTATAGTAGGCCAATTAATTACAAACTCAGATAAATGAATATCTGAAGTATAATATTAAGATATGCTAAATATAAAGAGTACTAAATTCAAAATATGTTCAATTAATTGAAATACCAAAGAGAAAGGATACTTAGCTAGGTTTACTATGCATAAGTAGATCTAGACTATAAATAGGTGTAAAGTATGTAGGATCAATGTTCTAGATTAGTTGTCAAATTCTAAAAATTATACTTCTATAATCACAGACACTACCATAAAATTTTGATATTACCATCAATGATAATGTTTGACTGTGATGTAGGCATCTAGTATAGAATAATGATTAGATATTAATGTGACCAAATTCAATGTTTCGGGTTTTATGACCCCTTTCTATTGATGTGTTCAGTTTTGAGATATATGATATCACTTTTTTCTAATTAATCAAAACCTAGCTTTTCACTTCACTTCACCCTTGAAATTAGTTTGATAAAAATGAGTTAGTGGTCTCATGGTGTCTATATGATCCCAAATATCCCTCTATCAATGGGTAATTACTACATAACCAATACTACAAGGATGGCCTTGAGCTTATGTAATTCTCCCCTGTGTGTTGGAAAGTGTGTACACAAGGGTGGAATATACTATATGATGATGCACATAGTGATCTAGCTTGTAACTTGATAAATATCACTCATGGGATGTTATTTGAATGATTTATACCTATAATAGGACTTCTCTTATTCTTGATATGAAAATAGGGATGAATAATGCATAATGTCTTTGTTGTGAAATTA